>CAMAOD020000098.1:0-58358 GCA_945859595.2 Megachile willughbiella
TATTACGATAATAATAATAGTAATAAGGATAAAAATAAGAGTTATTGGATAATAAAAATAGGAATAAGACTGAAAATAATAGTTATAATGATAATAATAATAGAAATAAGAATAAAAATAAGAGTAATTATTATAATAATAATAGTAATAAGGATAAAAATAAGCGTTATTAGATAATGAAGGCACGAATAAAGCTGAAAATAATAGTAATAAGAATAATAATAATAGTGATAAGGATAAAAATAACGGATATTACGATAATAATAATAGTAATAAGGATAAAAATAAGAGTTATTGCATAATAAAAATGGGAATAAGGCTGAAAATAATAGTTATAATGATAATAATAATAGAAATAAGGATAAAAATAAGAGTAATTATGATAATGATAATAGTAATAAGGATAAAAATAAGAGCTATTACTATAATGATAATAGTAATTAGGATGAAAATAAGAGTTATTACATGATAAAAATAGGAACAAGGCTGAAAATAATAGTTATAATGATAATAATAATATTAATAAGGACCAAAATAAGAGTTATTACGTTAAGAATAATAGTAATAAGGATAAAAATAGTAGTTATTTCGATAATAATAATATTAATAAGGATATAAATAAGAGTTATTACGATAATAAAAATAGGAATAAGGCCGGAAACATTAGTTATAACGATAATAATAATAGTAATAAAGATAAAAATGAGAGTTATTACGATAATAATAATAGTAGTACGGATAAAAAATAAGAGTTATTGGATAATAAAAATGGGAATAAGGCTGAAAATAATAGTTACAGTGATGATAAAAATAGAAATAAGGCTGAAAATAATAGTAATATGAATAATAATAATAGTAATAAGGATAAAAATAATGGATATCACGATAATAATAATGGTAATAAGGATACAAATAAGAGTTATTACGATAATAAAATTAGAAATAAGGCTGAAAATAATAGGTATAATGATAATAATAATAGAAATAAGGATAAAAATAAGAGTTATTACGATAATAAAAATAGGAATAAGGCTGAAAACATTAGTTATGACGATAATAATAATCGTAATAAGGATAAAAATAAGAGTAATTACGAGAATAATAATAGTAATAAGGATAAAAATAACGGATATTACGATAATAATAATACAAATAAGGATAAAAATAAGAGTTATTACGATAATAAAATTAGAAATAAGGCTGAAAACAATAGGTATAATGATAATAATAATAGAAATAAGGATAAAAATAAGAGTTATTACGATAATAATAATAGTAATACGGATAAAACTAACAGATATTACGATAATAATAATAGTAATAAGGATAAAAATAAGAGTTATTACGATAATAATAATGGCAATAAGGCTGAAAATAACAGCTATAACGATAATAATAATAGTAATAAGGACATAATATAACAGATATTACGATAATAATAATAGGAATAAGGATAAAAATAAGAGTTCTTACGATACCAAAATTAGGAATAAGGATATAAATAAGAGTTGTTACCATAATAATAACAGTAATAAGGATAAAACTAACAGATATTACGACAATAATAATAGTAGTACGGATAAAAATAAGAGTTATTGGATAATAAAAATAGGAATAAGGCTGAAAATAATAGTTATAATGGTATTAATAATATTAATAAGGACAAAAATAAGAGTTATTACGATAATAAAAATAGGAATAAGGCTGAAAACATTAGTTATGACGATAATAATAATCGTAATAAGGATAAAAATAAGAGTAATTACGAGAATAATAATAGTAATAAGGATAAAAATAACGGATATTACGATAATAATAATACAAATAAGGATAAAAATAAGAGTTATTACGATAATAAAATTAGAAATAAGGCTGAAAATAATAGGTATAATGATAATAATAATAGAAATAAGGATAAAAATAAGAGTACTTACGATAATAATAATAGTAATAAGGATAAAACTAACAGATATTACGATATTAATAATAGTAATAAGGATAAAAATAAGAGTTATTGGATAATAATAATAGTAATAAGAATAAAAATAAGAGTTATTAGATAATGAAGGTACGAATAAGGCTGAAAATAATAGTAATAAGAATAATAATAATAGTAATATGGATAAAAATAACGGATATTACGGTAATAATAATAGAAATAAGGATAAAAATAAGAGCAATTACGATAATAATAATAGTAATAGGGATAAAAATAAGAGTTATTACGATAATGATAATAGTAATACGGATAAAAATAAGAGTTATTACATGATAAAAATAGGAACAAGGCTGAAAATAATAGTTGTAATGATAATAATAATATTAATAAGGATAGAAATAAGAGTTATTACGTTAAGAATAATAGTAATAAGGATAAAAATAAGACTTATTGGATAATAAAAATAGGAATAAGGCTGAAAATAATAGTTAAAATGATAATAATAATATTAATAAGGATAAAAATATGAGTTATTACGTTAAGAATAATAGTAATAAGGATAAAGATAAGTGTTATTGGATAATAAAAATAGGAATAAGGCTGAAAATAATAGTTATAATGATAATAATAATAGAAATAAGGATAAAAATAAGAGTTATTGGATAATAAAAATAGGAATAAGGCTCACAATAATAGATATAATGATAATAATAATAGAAATGAGGATAAAAATAAGAGTTATAACATGATAAAAATAGGAACAAGGCTGAAAATAATAGTTATAATGATAATAATAATATTAATAAGGATAAAAATAAGAGATATTACGATAAGAATAATAGTAATAAGGATAAAAATAAGAGTTATTGGATAATAAAAATAGGAATAAGGGTGAAAATAATAGTTATAATGATAATAATAATAGAAATAAGGATAAAAATAAGAGTAATTACGATAATAATAATAGTAATAAGGATAAAACTAACAGATATTACGATATTAATAATAGTAATAAGGATAAAAATAAGAGTTATTGGATAATAATAATAGTAATAAGGATAAAAATAAGAGTTATTAGATAATGAAGGTACGAATAGGCTGAAAATAATAGTAATAAGAGTAATAATAATAGTAATATGGATAAAAATAACGGATATTACGGAAATAATAATATAAATAAGGATAAAAATAAGAGTAATTACGATATTAATAATAGCAATAGGGATAAAAATAAGAGTTATTACGATAATGATAATAGTAATACGGATAAAAATAAGAGTTATTACATGATAAAAATAGGAACAAGGCTGAAAATAATAGTTATAATGATAATAATAATATTAATAAGGATAGAAATAAGAGTTATTACGTTAAGAATAATAGTAATAAGTATAAAAATAAGACTTATTGGATAATGAAAATAGGAATAAGGCTGAAAATAATAGTTATAATGATAATAATAATATTAATAAGGATAAAAATATGAGTTATTACGTTAAGAATAATAGTAATAAGGATAAAGATAAGAGTTATTGGATAATAAAAATAGGAATAAGGCTGAAAATAATAGTTATAATATAATAATAATAGAAATAAGGATAAAAATAAGAGTAATTACGATAATAATAATAGAAACAAGGATAAAAATAAAAGTTATTAGATAATGAAGGTACGAATAAGGCTGAAAGTACATAGTAATAAGAATAATAATAATAGTAATAAGGATAAACTAACGGATGTTACGATAATAATAATGCAAATAAGGATAAAAATAAGAGATATTACGATAATAAAATTAGAAATAAGGCTGAAAATAATAGGTATAATGATAATAATAATAGAAATAAGGATAAAAATAAGAGTAATTACGATAATAATAATAGTAATAAGGATAAAAATAAGAGTTATTACGTTAATAATAGTGGCAATAAGGCTGAAAATAACAGTTATAACGATAATAATAATAGTAATAAGGACAAAAAATAACAGATATTACGATAGCAAGTATAGTAATAAGGATAAAAATAAGAGTTATTACATAATAAAAAACGGAATAAGGCTGAAACTAATAGTTACAATGGTGATAAAAATAGAAATAAGGCTGAAAATAATAGTAATAATGATAATAATAATAGAAATAAGATAAATATAAGAGTTATTAGGATAATAATAATAGTAGTTAGGACAAAAATAAGAGTTATTACATGATAAAAATAGGAACAAGGCTGAAAATAATAGTTATAATGATAATAATAATATTAATAAGGATAGAAATAAGAGTTATTACGTTAAGAATAATAGTAATAAGGATAAAAATAAGACTTATTGGATAATAAAAATAGGAATAAGGCTGAAAATAATAGTTAAAATGATAATAATAATATTAATAAGGATAAAAATATGAGTTATTACGTTAAGAATAATAGTAATAAGGATAAAGATAAGAGTTATTGGATAATAAAAATAGGAATAAGGCTGAAAATAATAGTTATAATGATAATAATAATAGAAATAAGGATAAATATAAGAGTTATTGGATAATAAAAATAGGAATAAGGCTCACAATAATAGATATAATGATAATAATAATAGAAATGAGGATAAAAATAAGAGTTATAACATGATAAAAATAGGAACAAGGCTGAAAATAATAGTTATAATGATAATAATAATATTAATAAGGATAAAAATAAGAGATATTACGATAAGAATAATAGTAATAAGGATAAAAATAAGAGTTATTGGATAATAAAAATAGGAATAAGGCTGAAAATAATAGTTATAATGATAATAATAATAGAAATAAGGATAAAAATAAGAGTTATTGGATAATAAAAATAGGAATAAGGCTCACAATAATAGATATAATGATAATAATAATAGAAATGAGGATAAAAATAGAGTTATAACATGATAAAAATAGGAACAAGGCTGAAAATAATAGTTATAATGATAATAATAATATTAATAAGGATAAAAATAAGAGATATTACGATAAGAATAATAGTAATAAGGATAAAAATAAGAGTTATTGGATAATAAAAATAGGAATAAGGGTGAAAATAATAGTTATAATGATAATAATAATAGAAATAAGGATAAAAATAAGAGTAATTACGATAATAATAATAGTAATAAGGATAAAACTAACAGATATTACGATATTAATAATAGTAATAAGGATAAAAATAAGAGTTATTGGATAATAATAATAGTAATAAGGATAAAAATAAGAGTTATTAGATAACGAAGGTACGAATAAGGCTGAAAATAATAGTAATAAGAGTAATAATAATAGTAATATGGATAAAAATAACGGATATTACGGTAATAATAATATAAATAAGGATAAAAATAAGAGTAATTACGATAATAATAATAGCAATAGGGATAAAAATAAGAGTTATTACGATAATGATAATAGTAATACCGATCAAAATAAGAGTTATTACATGATAAAAATAGGAACAAGGCTGAAAATAATAGTTATAATGATAATAATAATATTAATAAGGATAGAAATAAGAGTTATTACGTAAGAATAATAGTAATAAGGATAAAAATAAGACTTATTGGATAATGAAAATAGGAATAAGGCTGAAAATAATAGCTATAATGATAATAATAATATTAATAAGGATAAAAATAAGAGTTATTGGATAATAAAAATAGGAATAAGGCTCACAATAATAGATATAATGATAATAATAATAGAAATGAGGATAAAAATAAGAGTTATAACATGATAAAAATAGGAACAAGGCTGAAAATAATAGTTATAATGATAATAATAATATTAATAGGGATAAAAATAAGAGATATTACGATAAGAATAATAGTAATAAGGATAAAAATAAGAGTTATTACATAATAAAAAACGGAATAAGGCTGAAACTAATAGTTACAATGGTGATAAAAATAGAAATAAGGCTGAAAATAATAGTAATAATGATAATAATAATAGAAATAAGGATAAATATAAGAGTTATTAGGATAATAATAATAGTAGTTAGGATAAAACTAACAGATATTACGATAATAATAACAGTAATAAGGATAAAAATAAGAGTTATTGGATAATAATAATAGTAATAAGGATAAAAATAAGAGTTATTAGATAATGAAGGTACGAATAAGGCTGAAAATAGTAGTAATAAGAATAATAGTAATAGTAATATGGATAAAAATAACGGATATTACGGTAATAATAATATAAATAAGGATAAAAATAAGAGTAATTACGATAATAATAATAGTAATAGGGATAAAAATAAGAGTTATTACGATAATGATAATAGTAATACGGATAAAAATAAGAGTTATTACATGATAAAAATAGGAACAAGGCTGAAAATAATAGTTATAATGATAATAATAATATTAATAAGGATAGAAATAAGAGTTATTACGTTAAGAATAATAGTAATAAGGATAAAAATAAGACTTATTGGATAATAAAAATAGGAATAAGGCTGAAAATAATAGTTATAATGATAATAATAATATTAATAAGGATAAAAATATGAGTTATTACGTTAAGAATAATAGTAATAAGGATAAAGATATGAGTTATTGGATAATAAAAATAGGAATAAGGCTGAAAATAATAGTTATAATGACAATAATAATAGAAATAAGGATAAAAATAAGAGTAATTACGATAATAATAATAGAAACAAGGATAAAAATAAAAGTTATTAGATAATGAAGGTACGAATAAGGCTGAAAGTAATAGTAATAAGAATAATAATAATAGTAATAAGGATAAACATAAACGGATGTTACGATAATAATAATGCAAATAAGGATAAAAATAAGAGATATTACGATAATAAAATTAGAAATAAGGCTGAAAATAATAGGTATAATGATAATAATAATAGAAATAAGGATAAAAATAAGAGTAATTACGATAATAATAATAGTAATAAGGATAAAAATAAGAGTTATTACGTTAATAATAGTGGCAATAAGGCTGAAAATAACAGTTATAACGATAATAATAATAGTAATAAGGACAAAAAATAACAGATATTACGATAGCAAGTATAGTAATAAGGATAAAAATAAGAGTTATTACATAATAAAAAACGGAATAAGGCTGAAACTAATAGTTACAATGGTGATAAAAATAGAAATAAGGCTGAAAATAATAGTAATAATGATAATAATAATAGAAATAAGGATAAATATAAGAGTTATTAGGATAATAATAATAGTAGTTAGGATAAAACTAACAGATATTACGGTAATAATAATAGAAATAAGGATAAAAATAAGAGTAATTACGATAATAATAATAGTAATAGGGATAAAAATAAGAGTTATTACGATAATGATAATAGTAATACGGATAAAAATAAGAGTTATTACATGATAAAAATAGGAACAAGGCTGAAAATAATAGTTATAATGATAATAATAATATTAATAAGGATAGAAATAAGAGTTATTACGTTAAGAATAATAGTAATAAGGATAAAAATAAGACTTATTGGATAATAAAAATAGGAATAAGGCTGAAAATAATAGTTATAATGATAATAATAATATTAATAAGGATAAAAATATGAGTTATTACGTTAAGAATAATAGTAATAAGGATAAAGATAAGAGATATTGGATAATAAAAATAGGAATAAGGCTGAAAATAATAGTTATAATGATAATAATTAATAGAAATAAGGATAAAAATAAGAGTAATTACGATAATAATAATAGAAACAAGGATAAAAATAAAAGTTATTAGATAATGAAGGTACGAATAAGGCTGAAAGTAATAGTAATAAGAATAATAATAATAGTAATAAGGATAAACATAACGGATGTTACGATAATAATAATGCAAACAAGGATAAAAATAAGAGATATTACGATAATAAAATTAGAAATAAGGCTGAAAATAATAGGTATAATGATAATAATAATAGAAATAAGGATAAAAATAAGAGTAATTACGATAATAATAATAGTAATAAGGATAAAAATAAGAGTTATTCGTTAATAATAGTGGCAATAAGGCTGAAAATAACAGTTATAACGATAATAATAATAGTAATAAGGACAAAAAAATAACAGATATTACGATAGCACGTATAGTAATAAGGATAAAATAAGAGTTATTACATAATAAAAAACGGAATAAGGCTGAAACTAATAGTTACAATGGTGATAAAAATAGAAATAAGGCTGAAAATAATAGTAATAATGATAATATAATAGAAATAAGGATAAATATAAGAGTTATTAGGATTATAATAGTAGTAGTTAAGATAAAACTAACAGATATTACGATAATAATAACAGTAATAAGGATAAAATAAAGTTATTAGATAATGAAAGCACGAATAAGGCTGAAAATAATAGTAATAAGAATAATAATAATAGTAATAAGGATAAAAATAACGGATATTACGATAATAATAATAGTAATAAGGATAAAAATAAGAGTTATTACATGATAAAAATAGGAACAAGGCTGAAAATAATAGTTATAATGATAATAATAATAGAAATAAGGATAAAAATAAGAGTAATTACGATAATAATAATAGTAATAGGGATAAAAATAAGAGTTATTACGATAATGATAATAGTAATACGGATAAAAATAAGAGTTATTACATGATAAAAATAGGACAAGGCTGAAAATAATAGTTATAATGATAATAATAATATTAATAAGGATAGAAATTAAGAGTTATTACGTTAAGAATAATAGTAATAAGGATAAAAATAAGACTTATTGGACAATAAAAATAGAATAAGGCTGAAAATAACAGTTATAATGATTAATAATAATAGAAATAAGGATAAAAATAAGAGTAATTACGATAATAATAATAGTAATAAGGATAAAGATAAGAGTTATTGGATAATAAAAATAGGAATAAGGCTGAAAATAATAGTTATAATGATAATAATAATAGAAATAAGGATAAAAATAAGAGTTATTGGATAATAAAAATAGGAATAAGGCTCACAATAATAGATATAATGATAATAATATAAGAAATGAGGATAAAAATAAGAGTTATAACATGATAAAAATAGGAACAAGGCTGAAATAATAGTTATAATGATAATAATAATATTAATAAGGATAAAAATAAGAGATATTACGATAAGAATAATAGTAATAAGGATAAAAATAAGAGTTATTGTATAATAAAAATAGGAATAAGGCTGAAAATAATAGTTATAATGATAATAATAATAGAATAAGGATAAAAATAAGAGTAATTACGATAATAATAATAGTAATAAGGATAAAACTAACAGATATTACGATATTAATAATAGTAATAAGGATAAAAATAAGAGTTATTGGATAATAATAATAGTAATAAGGATAAAAATAAGAGTTATTAGATAATGAAGGTACGAATAAGGCTGAAAATAATAGTAATAAGAATAATAGTAATAGTCATATGGATAAAAATAACGGATATTACGGTAATAATAATATAAATAAGGATAAAAATAAGAGTAATTACGATAATAATAATAGTAATAGGGATAAAAATAAGAGTTATTACGATAATGATAATAGTAATACGGATAAAAATAAGAGTTATTACATGATAAAAATAGGAACAAGGCTGAAAATAATAGTTATAATGATAATAATAATATTAATAAGGATAGAAATAAGAGTTATTACGTTAAGAATAAAGTAATAAGGATAAAAATAAGACTTATTGGATAATAAAAATAGGAATAAGGCTGAAAATAATAGTTATAATGATAATAATAATATTAATAAGGATAAAAATATGAGTTATTACGTTAAGAATAATAGTAATAAGGATAAAGATAAGAGTTATTGGATAATAAAAATAGGAATAAGGCTGAAAATAATAGTTATAATGATAATAATAATAGAAATAAGGATAAAAATAAGAGTAATTACGATAATAATAATAGAAACAAGGATAAAAATAAAAGTTATTAGATAATGAAGGTACGAATAAGGCTGAAAGTAATAGTAATAAGAATAATAATAATAGTAATAAGGATAAACATAACGGATGTTACGATAATAATAATGCAAATAAGGATAAAAATAAGAGATATTACGATAATAAAATTAGAAATAAGGCTGAAAATAATAGGTATAATGATAATAATAATAGTAATAAGGATAAAAATAAGAGTTATTACGTTAATAATAGTGGCAATAAGGCTGAAAATAACAGTTATAACGATAATAATAATAGTAATAAGGAAAAAAAATAACAGATATTACGATAGCAAGTATAGTAATAAGGATAAAAATAAGAGTTATTACATAATAAAAAACGGAATAAGGCTGAAACTAATAGTTACAATGGTGATAAAAATAGAAATAAGGCTGAAAATAATAGTAATAATGATAATAATAATAGAAATAAGGATAAATATAAGAGTTATTAGGATAATAATAATAGTAGTTAGGATAAAACTAACAGATATTACGATAATAATAACAGTAATAAGGATAAAAATAAGAGTTATTGGATAATAATAATAGTAATAAGGATAAAAATAAGAGTTATTAGATAATGAAGGTACGAATAAGGCTGAAAATAATAGTAATAAGAATAATAGTAATAGTAATATGGATAAAAATAACGGATATTACGGTAATAATAATATAAATAAGGATAAAAATAAGAGTAATTACGATAATAATAATAGTAATAGGGATAAAAATAAGAGTTATTACGATAATGATAATAGTAATACGGATAAAAATAAGAGTTATTACATGATAAAAATAGGAACAAGGCTGAAAATAATAGTTATAATGATAATAATAATATTAATAAGGATAGAAATAAGAGTTATTACGTTAAGAATAATAGTAATAAGGATAAAAATAAGACTTATTGGATAATAAAAATAGGAATAAGGCTGAAAATAATAGTTATAATGATAATAATAATATTAATAAGGATAAAAATATGAGTTATTACGTTAAGAATAATAGTAATAAGGATAAAGATAAGAGTTATTGGATAATAAAAATAGGAATAAGGCTGAAAATAATAGTTATAATGATAATAATAATAGAAATAAGGATAAAAATAAGAGTAATTACGATAATAATAATAGAAACAAGGATAAAAATAAAAGTTATTAGATAATGAAGGTACGAATAAGGCTGAAAGTAATAGTAATAAGAATAATAATAATAGTAATAAGGATAAACATAACGGATGTTACGATAATAATAATGCAAACAAGGATAAAAATAAGAGATATTACGATAATAAAATTAGAAATAAGGCTGAAAATAATAGGTATAATGATAATAATAATAGAAATAAGGATAAAAATAAGAGTAATTACGATAATAATAATAGTAATAAGGATAAAAATAAGAGTTATTACGTTAATAATAGTGGCAATAAGGCTGAAAATAACAGTTATAACGATAATAATAATGGTAATAAGGACAAAAAATAACAGATATTACGATAGCACGTATAGTAATAAGGATAAAAATAAGAGTTATTACATAATAAAAAACGGAATAAGGCTGAAACTAATAGTTACAATGGTGATAAAAATAGAAATAAGGCTGAAAATAATAGTAATAATGATAATAATAATAGAAATAAGGATAAATATAAGAGTTATTAGGATTATAATAGTAGTAGTTAAGATAAAACTAACAGATATTACGATAATAATAACAGTAATAAGGATAAAAATAAAAGTTATTAGATAATGAAAGCACGAATAAGGCTGAAAATAATAGTAATAAGAATAATAATAATAGTAATAAGGATAAAAATAACGGATATTACGATAATAATAATAGTAATAAGGATAAAAATAAGAGTTATTACATGATAAAAATAGGAACAAGGCTGAAAATAATAGTTATAATGATAATAATAATAGAAATAAGGATAAAAATAAGAGTAATTACGATAATAATAATAGTAATAGGGATAAAAATAAGAGTTATTACGATAATGATAATAGTAATACGGATAAAAATAAGAGTTATTACATGATAAAAATAGGAACAAGGCTGAAAATAATAGTTATAATGATAATAATAATATTAATAAGGATAGAAATAAGAGTTATTACGTTAAGAATAATAGTAATAAGGATAAAAATAAGACTTATTGGATAATAAAAATAGGAATAAGGCTGAAAATAATAGTTAAAATGATAATAATAATATTAATAAGGATAAAAATATGAGTTATTACGTTAAGAATAATAGTAATAAGGATAAAGATAAGAGTTATTGGATAATAAAAATAGGAATAAGGCTGAAAATAATAGTTATAATGATAATAATAATAGAAATAAGGATAAAAATAAGAGTTATTGGATAATAAAAATAGGAATAAGGCTCACAATAATAGATATAATGATAATAATAATAGAAATGAGGATAAAAATAAGAGTTATAACATGATAAAAATAGGAACAAGGCTGAAAATAATAGTTATAATGATAAGAATTATATTAATAAGGATAAAAATAAGAGATATTACGATAAGAATAATAGTAATAAGGATAAAAATAAGAGTTATTGGATAATAAAAATAGGAATAAGGCTGAAAATAATAGTTATAATGATAATAATAATAGAAATAAGGATAAAAATAAGAGTAATTACGATAATAATAATAGAAACAAGGATAAAGATAAGAGTTATTGGATAATAAAAATAGGAATAAGGCTGAAAATAATAGTTATAATGATAATAATAATAGAAATAAGGATAAAAATAAGAGTTATTGGATAATAAAAATAGGAATAAGGCTCACAATAATAGATATAATGATAATAATATAAGAAATGAGGATAAAAATAAGAGTTATAACATGATAAAAATAGGAACAAGGCTGAAAATAATAGTTATAATGATAATAATAATATTAATAAGGATAAAAATAAGAGATATTACGATAAGAATAATAGTAATAAGGATAAAAATAAGACTTATTGGACAATAAAAATAGGAATAAGGCTGAAAATAACAGTTATAATGATAATAATAATAGAAATAAGGATAAAAATAAGAGTAATTACGATAATAATAATAGTAATAAGGATAAAGATAAGAGTTATTGGATAATAAAAATAGGAATAAGGCTGAAAATAATAGTTATAATGATAATAATAATAGAAATAAGGATAAAAATAAGAGTTATTGGATAATAAAAATAGGAATAAGGCTCACAATAATAGATATAATGATAATAATATAAGAAATGAGGATAAAAATAAGAGTTATAACATGATAAAAATAGGAACAAGGCTGAAAATAATAGTTATAATGATAATAATAATATTAATAAGGATAAAAATAAGAGATATTACGATAAGAATAATAGTAATAAGGATAAAAATAAGAGTTATTGTATAATAAAAATAGGAATAAGGCTGAAAATAATAGTTATAATGATAATAATAATAGAAATAAGGATAAAAATAAGAGTAATTACGATAATAATAATAGTAATAAGGATAAAACTAACAGATATTACGATATTAATAATAGTAATAAGGATAAAAATAAGAGTTATTGGATAATAATAATAGTAATAAGGATAAAAATAAGAGTTATTAGATAATGAAGGTACGAATAAGGCTGAAAATAATAGTAATAAGAATAATAGTAATAGTCATATGGATAAAAATAACGGATATTACGGTAATAATAATATAAATAAGGATAAAAATAAGAGTAATTACGATAATAATAATAGTAATAGGGATAAAAATAAGAGTTATTACGATAATGATAATAGTAATACGGATAAAAATAAGAGTTATTACATGATAAAAATAGGAACAAGGCTGAAAATAATAGTTATAATGATAATAATAATATTAATAAGGATAGAAATAAGAGTTATTACGTTAAGAATAAAAGTAATAAGGATAAAAATAAGACTTATTGGATAATAAAAATAGGAATAAGGCTGAAAATAATAGTTATAATGATAATAATAATATTAATAAGGATAAAAATATGAGTTATTACGTTAAGAATAATAGTAATAAGGATAAAGATAAGAGTTATTGGATAATAAAAATAGGAATAAGGCTGAAAATAATAGTTATAATGATAATAATAATAGAAATAAGGATAAAAATAAGAGTAATTACGATAATAATAATAGAAACAAGGATAAAAATAAAAGTTATTAGATAATGAAGGTACGAATAAGGCTGAAAGTAATAGTAATAAGAATAATAATAATAGTAATAAGGATAAACATAACGGATGTTACGATAATAATAATGCAAATAAGGATAAAAATAAGAGATATTACGATAATAAAATTAGAAATAAGGCTGAAAATAATAGGTATAATGATAATAATAATAGTAATAAGGATAAAAATAAGAGTTATTACGTTAATAATAGTGGCAATAAGGCTGAAAATAACAGTTATAACGATAATAATAATAGTAATAAGGAAAAAAAATAACAGATATTACGATAGCAAGTATAGTAATAAGGATAAAAATAAGAGTTATTACATAATAAAAAACGGAATAAGGCTGAAACTAATAGTTACAATGGTGATAAAAATAGAAATAAGGCTGAAAATAATAGTAATAATGATAATAATAATAGAAATAAGGATAAATATAAGAGTTATTAGGATAATAATAATAGTAGTTAGGATAAAACTAACAGATATTACGATAATAATAACAGTAATAAGGATAAAAATAAGAGTTATTGGATAATAATAATAGTAATAAGGATAAAAATAAGAGTTATTAGATAATGAAGGTACGAATAAGGCTGAAAATAATAGTAATAAGAATAATAGTAATAGTAATATGGATAAAAATAACGGATATTACGGTAATAATAATATAAATAAGGATAAAAATAAGAGTAATTACGATAATAATAATAGTAATAGGGATAAAAATAAGAGTTATTACGATAATGATAATAGTAATACGGATAAAAATAAGAGTTATTACATGATAAAAATAGGAACAAGGCTGAAAATAATAGTTATAATGATAATAATAATATTAATAAGGATAGAAATAAGAGTTATTACGTTAAGAATAATAGTAATAAGGATAAAAATAAGACTTATTGGATAATAAAAATAGGAATAAGGCTGAAAATAATAGTTATAATGATAATAATAATATTAATAAGGATAAAAATATGAGTTATTACGTTAAGAATAATAGTAATAAGGATAAAGATATGAGTTATTGGATAATAAAAATAGGAATAAGGCTGAAAATAATAGTTATAATGACAATAATAATAGAAATAAGGATAAAAATAAGAGTAATTACGATAATAATAATAGAAACAAGGATAAAAATAAAAGTTATTAGATAATGAAGGTACGAATAAGGCTGAAAGTAATAGTAATAAGAATAATAATAATAGTAATAAGGATAAACATAACGGATGTTACGATAATAATAATGCAAATAAGGATAAAAATAAGAGATATTACGATAATAAAATTAGAAATAAGGCTGAAAATAATAGGTATAATGATAATAATAATAGAAATAAGGATAAAAATAAGAGTAATTACGATAATAATAATAGTAATAAGGATAAAAATAAGAGTTATTACGTTAATAATAGTGGCAATAAGGCTGAAAATAACAGTTATAACGATAATAATAATAGTAATAAGGACAAAAAATAACAGATATTACGATAGCAAGTATAGTAATAAGGATAAAAATAAGAGTTATTACATAATAAAAAACGGAATAAGGCTGAAACTAATAGTTACAATGGTGATAAAAATAGAAATAAGGCTGAAAATAATAGTAATAATGATAATAATAATAGAAATAAGGATAAATATAAGAGTTATTAGGATAATAATAATAGTAGTTAGGATAAAACTAACAGATATTACGGTAATAATAATAGAAATAAGGATAAAAATAAGAGTAATTACGATAATAATAATAGTAATAGGGATAAAAATAAGAGTTATTACGATAATGATAATAGTAATACGGATAAAAATAAGAGTTATTACATGATAAAAATAGGAACAAGGCTGAAAATAATAGTTATAATGATAATAATAATATTAATAAGGATAGAAATAAGAGTTATTACGTTAAGAATAATAGTAATAAGGATAAAAATAAGACTTATTGGATAATAAAAATAGGAATAAGGCTGAAAATAATAGTTATAATGATAATAATAATATTAATAAGGATAAAAATATGAGTTATTACGTTAAGAATAATAGTAATAAGGATAAAGATAAGAGTTATTGGATAATAAAAATAGGAATAAGGCTGAAAATAATAGTTATAATGATAATAATAATAGAAATAAGGATAAAAATAAGAGTAATTACGATAATAATAATAGAAACAAGGATAAAAATAAAAGTTATTAGATAATGAAGGTACGAATAAGGCTGAAAGTAATAGTAATAAGAATAATAATAATAGTAATAAGGATAAACATAACGGATGTTACGATAATAATAATGCAAACAAGGATAAAAATAAGAGATATTACGATAATAAAATTAGAAATAAGGCTGAAAATAATAGGTATAATGATAATAATAATAGAAATAAGGATAAAAATAAGAGTAATTACGATAATAATAATAGTAATAAGGATAAAAATAAGAGTTATTACGTTAATAATAGTGGCAATAAGGCTGAAAATAACAGTTATAACGATAATAATAATAGTAATAAGGACAAAAAATAACAGATATTACGATAGCACGTATAGTAATAAGGATAAAAATAAGAGTTATTACATAATAAAAAACGGAATAAGGCTGAAACTAATAGTTACAATGGTGATAAAAATAGAAATAAGGCTGAAAATAATAGTAATAATGATAATAATAATAGAAATAAGGATAAATATAAGAGTTATTAGGATTATAATAGTAGTAGTTAAGATAAAACTAACAGATATTACGATAATAATAACAGTAATAAGGATAAAAATAAAAGTTATTAGATAATGAAAGCACGAATAAGGCTGAAAATAATAGTAATAAGAATAATAATAATAGTAATAAGGATAAAAATAACGGATATTACGATAATAATAATAGTAATAAGGATAAAAATAAGAGTTATTACATGATAAAAATAGGAACAAGGCTGAAAATAATAGTTATAATGATAATAATAATAGAAATAAGGATAAAAATAAGAGTAATTACGATAATAATAATAGTAATAGGGATAAAAATAAGAGTTATTACGATAATGATAATAGTAATACGGATAAAAATAAGAGTTATTACATGATAAAAATAGGAACAAGGCTGAAAATAATAGTTATAATGATAATAATAATATTAATAAGGATAGAAATAAGAGTTATTACGTTAAGAATAATAGTAATAAGGATAAAAATAAGACTTATTGGATAATAAAAATAGGAATAAGGCTGAAAATAATAGTTAAAATGATAATAATAATATTAATATGGATAAAAATATGAGTTATTACGTTAAGAATAATAGTAATAAGGATAAAGATAAGAGTTATTGGATAATAAAAATAGGAATAAGGCTGAAAATAATAGTTATAATGATAATAATAATAGAAATAAGGATAAAAATAAGAGTTATTGGATAATAAAAATAGGAATAAGGCTCACAATAATAGATATAATGATAATAATAATAGAAATGAGGATAAAAATAAGAGTTATAACATGATAAAAATAGGAACAAGGCTGAAAATAATAGTTATAATGATAAGAATTATATTAATAAGGATAAAAATAAGAGATATTACGATAAGAATAATAGTAATAAGGATAAAAATAAGAGTTATTGGATAATAAAAATAGGAATAAGGCTGAAAATAATAGTTATAATGATAATAATAATAAAAATAAGGATAAAAATAAGAGTAATTACGATAATAATAATAGAAACAAGGATAAAGATAAGAGTTATTGGATAATAAAAATAGGAATAAGGCTGAAAATAATAGTTATAATGATAATAATAATAGAAATAAGGATAAAAATAAGAGTTATTGGATAATAAAAATAGGAATAAGGCTCACAATAATAGATATAATGATAATAATATAAGAAATGAGGATAAAAATAAGAGTTATAACATGATAAAAATAGGAACAAGGCTGAAAATAATAGTTATAATGATAATAATAATATTAATAAGGATAAAAATAAGAGATATTACGATAAGAATAATAGTAATAAGGATAAAAATAAGAGTTATTGGATAATAAAAATAGGAATAAGGCTGAAAATAATAGTTATAATGATAATAATAATAGAAATAAGGATAAAAATAAGAGTAATTACGATAATAATAATAGTAATAAGGATAAAACTAACAGATATTACGATATTAATAATAGTCATAAGGATAAAAATAAGAGTTATTGGATAATAATAATAGTAATAAGGATAAAAATAAGAGTTATTAGATAATGAAGGTACGAATAAGGCTGAAAATAATAGTAATAAGAATAATAGTAATAGTAATATGGATAAAAATAACGGATATTACGGTAATAATAATATAAATAAGGATAAAAATAAGAGTAATTACGATAATAATAATAGTAATAGGGATAAAAATAAGAGTTATTACGATAATGATAATAGTACTGAAAATAATAGTTATAATGATAATAATAATAGAAATAAGGATAAAAATAAGAGTTATTGGATAATAAAAATAGGAATAAGGCTCACAATAATAGATATAATGATAATAATATAAGAAATGAGGATAAAAAATAAGAGTTATAACATGATAAAAAATAGGAACAAGGCTGAAAATAATAGTTATAATGATAATAATAATATTAATAAGGATAAAAATAAGAGATATTACGATAAGAATAATAGTAATAAGGATAAAAATAAGAGTTATTGGATAATAAAAATAGGAATAAGGCTGAAAATAATAGTTATAATGATAATAATAATAGAAATAAGGATAAAAATAAGAGTAATTACGATAATAATAATAGAAACAAGGATAAAAATAAAAGTTATTAGATAATGAAGGTACGAATAAGGCTGAAAGTAATAGTAATGAGAATAATAATAATAGTAATAAGGATAAACATAACGGATGTTACGATAATAATAATGCAAATAAGGATAAAAATAAGAGATATTACGATAATAAAATTAGAAATAAGGCTGAAAATAATAGGTATAATGATAATAATAATAGAAATAAGGATAAAAATAAGAGTAATTACGATAATAATAATAGTAATAAGGATAAAAATAAGAGTTATTACGTTAATAATAGTGGCAATAAGGCTGAAAATAACAGTTATAACGATAATAATAATAGTAATAAGGACAAAAAATAACAGATATTACGATAGCAAGTATAGTAATAAGGATAAAAATAAGAGTTATTACATAATAAAAAACGGAATAAGGCTGAAACTAATAGTTACAATGGTGATAAAAATAGAAATAAGGCTGAAAATAATAGTAATAATGATAATAATAATAGAAATAAGGATAAATATAAGAGTTATTAGGATAATAATAATAGTAGTTAGGATAAAAACTAACAGATATTACGATAATAATAACAGTAATAAGGATAAAAATAAAAGTTATTAGATAATGAAAGCACGAATAAGGCTGAAAATAATAGTAATAAGAATAATAATAATAGTAATAAGGATAAAAATAACGGATATTACGATAATAATAATAGTAATAAGGATAAAAATAAGAGTTATTACGATAATGATAATAGTAATAAGGATAAAAATAAGAGTTATTACATGATAAAAATAGGAACAAGGCTGAAAATAATAGTTATAATGATAATAATAATATTAATAAGGATAAAAATATGAGTTATTACGTCAAGAATAATAGTAATAAGGATAAAGATAAGAGTTATTGGATAATAAAAATAGGAATAAGGCTGAAAATAATAGTTATAATGATAATAATAATAGAAATAAGGATAAAAATAAGAGTTATTGGATAATAAAAATAGGAATAAGGCTGACAATAATAGTTATAATGATAATAAAAATAGAAATGAGGATAAAAATAAGAGTTATAACATGATAAAAATAGGAACAAGGCTGAAAATAATAGTTATAATGATAATAATAATATTAATAAGGATAAAAATAAGAGTTATTACGATAAGAATAATAGTAATAAGGATAAAAATAAGAGTTATTGGATAATAAAAATAGGAATAAGGCTGAAAATAATAGTTATAATGATAATAATAATAGAAATAAGGATAAAAAATAAGAGTAATTACGATAATAATAATAGTAATCAGGATAAAACTAACAGGTATTGCGAGATTAATAATAGTAATAAGGATAAAAATAAGAGTTATTACATGATAAAAAATAGGAACAAGGCTGAAAATAATAGTTATAATGATAATAATAATATTAATAAGGATAGAAATAAGAGTTATTACGTTAAGAATAATAGTAATAAGGATAAAAATAAGAGTTATTGCATAATAAAAATAGGAATAAGGCTGAAAATAATAGTTACAATGATAATAAAAATAGAAATAAGGATGAAAATAATAGTTTATTACGATAATAATAATAGTAATAAGGATAAAAGTAACAGATATTACGATAATAATAGTAGTAGTACGGATAAAAATAAGAGTTAATGGATAATAAATATAGGAATAAGGCTGAAAATAATAGTTAGAATGATAATAATAATAAAAATAAGGATAAAAATAAGAGTAATTACGATAATAATAATAGTTATAAGGATAAAAATAAGAGTTATTAGATAATGAAAGTACGAATATGACTGAAAATAATAGTAATAAGAATAATAATAATAGTGATAAGGATAAAAATAACGGATATTACGATAATAATAATAGTAATAAGGATAAAAATAAGAGTTATTACATGATAAAAATAGGAACAAGGCTGAAAATAATAGTTATAATGATAATAATAATAGAAATAAGGATAAAAATAAGAGTTATTACGTTAACAATAATAGTAATAAGGATAAAAATAGTAGTTATTTCGATAATAATAATATTAATAAGAATATAGATAAGAGTTATTACGATAATAAAAATAGGAATAAGGCTGAAAACATTAGTTATAACGATAATAATAATAGTAATAAAGATAAAAATAAGAGTTATTACGATAATAATAATAGTAGGACGAGTAAAAACAAGAGTTATTGGATAATAAAAATGGGAATAAGGCTGAAAATAATAGTTATAATGACAATAATAATAAAAATAAGGATAGAAAAAAGAGTAATTACGATAATAATAATAGTAATAAGGATAGAAATAAGAGTTATTACGTTAAGAATAATAGTAATAAGGATAAAAATAAGACCTATTGGATAATAAAAATAGGAATAAGGCTGAAAATAATAGTTATAATGATAATAATAATATTAATAAGGATAAAAATATGAGTTATTACGTTAAGAATAATAGTAATAAGGATAAAGATAAGAGTTATTGGATAATAAATATAGGAATAAGGCTGAAAATAATAGTTATAATGATAATAATAATAGAAATAAGGATAAAAATAAGAGTTATTGGATAATAAAAATAGGAATAAGGCTGAAAGTAATAGTTATAATGATAATAATAATAGAAATAAGGATAAAAATAAGAGTAATTACGATAATAATAATAGTAATAAGGATAAAAATAAGAGTTACTGGATAATAAAAATAGAAATAAGGCTGAAAATAATAGATTTAGTGATAATAAACATAGGAATAAGGCTGAAAATAATAGTTATAATGATAATAATAATAGAAATAAGGATAAAAATAAGAGTTATTATGATAATAATAATAGTAATAAGGATAAAAATAACAGTTATTACATGATAAAAATAAGAACAAGGCTGAAAATAATAGTTATAATGATATTAATAATATTAATAAGGACAAAAATAAGAGTTATTACGTTAAGAATAATAGTAATAAGGATAAAAATAGTAGTTATTTCGATAATAATAATATTAATAAGGATATAAATAAGAGTTATTACGATAATAAAAATAGGAGTAAGGCTGAAAATAATAGTTATAATGATAATAATAATAGAAATAAGGATAAAAATAAGAGTTATTACGATAATAAAAATAGGAATAAGGATAAAAATAAGAGTTATTACATGATAAAAATAGGAATAAGGCTGAAAATGATTGTTATAATGATAATAATAATAGTAAAAAGGATAAGAATAAGAGTTATTACGATAATAATAATACTAATAAGGATAAAAATAAGAGTTATTACTATAATAATAATAGTTATAAGGATAAAAATAAGAGTTATTACGATAATAATAATGGTAATAAGGATAAAAATAAGAGTTATTACGATAATAATAATAGTAATAAGGATAAGAATAAGAGTTATTACATAATAAAAATAGGAATAAGTCAGAAAATAATGGTTATAATGATAATAATAACAGAAATAAGGATAAAAATAAGTGTTATTACATAATAAAAATAGGAATATGGCTGAAAGTAGTAGTTATTACGATAATAATAATATTAATAAGGATAAAAATAAGAGTTATTACGATAATAATAATAGTACTAAGGATAAAAATAAGAGTTATTACGATAATAATAATAGAAATAAGGATAAGGATAAGAGTTATTACATAATAAAAATAGGAATAAGGCAGAAAATAATAGTTATTACGATAATAGTAATAGTAATAAGGATAAAAATAAGAGTTATTACGATAATAGTAATTGTAATAAGTATAAAAATAAGAGTTATTACGATAATAATAATAGTAATAAGGATAAAAATAAGAGTTATTACGGTAATAATAATAGTAATAAAGATAAAAATAAGAGTTGTAACGATAATAATAATAGAAATAAGGATAAAAATAAGAGTTATTACGATAATAGTAATAGTAATAAGGATAAAAATAAGAGTAATTACGATAATAATAATAGTGACAAGGATAAAAGTAAGAGTTACTTATATAATAATAATAGTGATAAGGCTGAAAGTAATAGTTATTACGATAATAATAATAGTAATAAGGATAAAAATAAGAGTTATAACATAATAAAAATAGGAATAAGGCTGAAAATAATAGTTATAATGATAATAATAATAGAAATAAGGATAAAAATAAGAGTTATTACGATAATAATAATAGTAATAAGGATAAACGTAAGAGTTAATACGATGATAAAATAGGAATAAGGACAAAAATAAGAGTTATTATGACAATAATAATAGTTATAAGGATAAAAATAAGAGGTATTACGATAATAGTAATAGAAATAAGGATCAAAATAAGAGTTATTACATAATGAAAATAGGAATATGGCTGAAAGTAACAGTTATTACGATAACAATAATAGTAATAAGGATAAAAATAGTAGTTATTTCGATAATAATAATATTAATAAGAATATAGATAAGAGTTATTACGATAATAAAAATAGGAATAAGGCTGAAAACATTAGTTATAACGATAATAATAATAGTAATAAAGATAAAAATAAGAGTTATTACGATAATAATAATAGTAGTACGAGTAAAAACAAGAGTTATTGGATAATAAAAATGGGAATAAGGCTGAAAATAATAGTTATAATGACAATAATAATAAAAATAAGGATAGAAAAAAGAGTAATTACGATAATAATAATAGTAATAAGGATAGAAATAAGAGTTATTACGTTAAGAATAATAGTAATAAGGATAAAAATAAGACTTATTGGATAATAAAAATAGGAATAAGGCTGAAAATAATAGTTATAATGATAATAATAATATTAATAAGGATAAAAATATGAGTTATTACGTTAAGAATAATAGTAATAAGGATAAAGATAAGAGTTATTGGATAATAAATATAGGAATAAGGCTGAAAATAATAGTTATAATGATAATAATAATAGAAATAAGGATAAAAATAAGAGTTATTGGATAATAAAAATAGGAATAAGGCTGAAAGTAATAGTTATAATGATAATAATAATAGAAATAAGGATAAAAATAAGAGTAATTACGATAATAATAATAGTAATAAGGATAAAAATAAGAGTTACTAGATAATAAAAATAGAAATAAGGCTGAAAATAATAGATATAGTGATAATAAACATAGGAATAAGGCTGAAAATAATAGTTATAATGATAATAATAATAGAAATAAGGATAAAAATAAGAGTTATTATGATAATAATAATAGTAATAAGGATAAAAATAACAGTTATTACATGATAAAAATAAGAACAAGGCTGAAAATAATAGTTATAATGATATTAATAATATTAATAAGGACAAAAATAAGAGTTATTACGTTAAGAATAATAGTAATAAGGATAAAAATAGTAGTTATTTCGATAATAATAATATTAATAAGGATATAAATAAGAGTTATTACGATAATAAAAATAGGAGTAAGGCTGAAAATAATAGTTATAATGATAATAATAATAGAAATAAGGATAAAAATAAGAGTAATTACGATAATAATAATAGTAATAAGGATAATAATAAGAGTTACTAGATATTAAAAATAGAAATAAGGCTGAAAATAATAGTTGTAATGATAATAATAATAGTAATAAGGATAAAAATAAGAGTTATTACATAATAAAAATAGGAATAAGGCTGAAAATAATAGTTATAATGATAATAATAATAGAAATGAGGATAAAAATAAGAGTAATTACGATAATAATGATAGTAATAAGGATAAAACTAACAGATATTACGATAATAATAATAGTAGTACGGATAAAAATAAAAGTTACTAGATAATAAAAATAGAAATAAGCCTGAAAATAATAGTTATTATGATAATAATAATAGAAATAAGGATAAATGTAAGAGATATTAGGATAATAATAATAGTAATTAGGATAAAACTAACAGATATTACGATAATAATAATAGTAATAAGGATAAAAATAAGAGTTATTACATGATAAAAATAGGTATAAGTATGAAAATAATAATTATAATGATAATAATAATAGAAATAAGGATAAAAATAACAGTAATTACTATAATAATAATAGTAATAAGGATAAAAATAAGAGTTATTCCGATAATAATAATAGTGATAAGGCTGAAAATAATAGTTACTACGATAATAATAATACTAATAAGGATAAAAATAAGAGTTATTACGATAATAAAAATAGGAATAAGGATAAAAATAAGAGTTATTACATGATAAAAATAGGAATAAGGCTGAAAATGATTGTTATAATGATAATAATAATAGTAAAAAGGATAAGAATAAGAGTTATTACGATAATAATAATACTAATAAGGATAAAAATAAGAGTTATTACTATAATAATAATAGTTATAAGGATAAAAATAAGAGTTATTACGATAATAATAATGGTAATAAGGATAAAAATAAGAGTTATTACGATAATAATAATAGTAATAAGGATAAAAATAAGAGTTATTACATAATAAAAACAGGAATATGGCTGAAAGTAATAGTTATAATGATAATAATAATAGAAATAAGGATAAAAATAAGAGTTATTACGATAATAATAATAGTAATAAGGATAAACGTAAGAGTTAATACGATGATAAAATAGGAATAAGGACAAAAATAAGAGTTATTACGATAATAATAATAGTTATAAGGATAAAAATAAGAGTTATTACGATAATAATAATAGAAATAAGGATAAGAATAAGAGTTATTACATAATAAAAATAGGAATAAGTCAGAAAATAATGGTTATAATGATAATAATAACAGAAATAAGGATAAAAATAAGTGTTATTACATAATAAAAATAGGAATATGGCTGAAAGTAGTAGTTATTACGATAATAATAATATTAATAAGGATAAAAATAAGAGTTATTACGATAATAATAATAGTACTAAGGATAAAAATAAGAGTTATTACGATAATAATAATAGAAATAAGGATAAGGATAAGAGTTATTACATAATAAAAATAGGAATAAGGCAGAAAATAATAGTTATTACGATAATAGTAATAGTAATAAGGATAAAAATAAGAGTTATTACGATAATAGTAATTGTAATAAGTATAAAAATAAGAGTTATTACGATAATAATAATTGTAATAAGGATAAAAATAAGAGTTATTACGATAAGAACAACAGTAATAAGAATTAAGATAAGAGTTATTACGATAATAATAATAGTAGTAATATGGATAAAAATAAGAGTTATTACATAATAAAAATAGTAATAAGGCTGAAAATAATAGTTATAATGACAATAATAATAGAAATAAGGATAAAAATAAGAGTTATTACGATAATAATAATAGTAATAAGGTTAAAAATAAGATTTATTTCGATAATAAGGATAAAAGTAAGAGTTATTACATGATAACAATAGGAATAAGGCTGAAAATAATAGTTATAATGATAAAAATAATAGAAATAAGGACAAAAATAAGAGTTATTACGACAATAATAATAGTTATAAGGATAAAAATAAGAGGTATTACGATAATAATAATAGAAATAAGGATAAAAATAAGAGTTATTACATAATAAAAATAGGAATATGGCTGAAAGTAATAGTTATTACGATAATAATAATAGGAATAAGGATAAAAATAAGAGTTATTACGATAATAATAATAGTAATAAGGATAAACGTAAGAGTTAATACGATGATAAAATAGGAATAAGGACAAAAATAAGAATTATTATGACAATAATAATAGTTATAAGGATAAAAATAAGAGGTATTACGATAATAGTAATAGAAATAAGGATCAAAATAAGAGTTATTACATAATAAAAATAGGAATATGGCTGAAAGTAACAGTTATTACGATAATAATAATAGGAATAAGGATAAAAATAAGAGTTATTTATATAATAATAATAGCGATAAGGCTGAAAATAATAGTTATTACGATAATAATAATAGTAATAAGGATAAAAATAAGAGTTATTACATGATAAAAATAGGAATAAGGCTGAAAATAATAGTTATAATGATCATAATAATAGAAATAAGGATAAAAATAAGAGTTATTTCGATAATAATAATAGTAATAAGGATAAAAGTAAGAGTTATTACGATAATAATAATAGTAATAAAGATAAAAATAAGAGTTATTACGATAATAATAATAGAAACAAGGATAAAAATAAGAGTTATTACGATAATAGTAATAGTAATAAGGATAAAAATAAGAGTTATTACGATAATAATAATAGTGACAAGGATAAAAGTAAGAGTTATTTATATAATAATAATAGTGATAAGGCTAAAAGTAATAGTTATTACGATAATAATAATAGTAATAAGGATAAAACTAAGAGTTAATACGATGATAAAATAGGAATAAGGACAAAAATAAGAGTTATTACGATAATAATAATAGTTATAAGGATAAAAATAAGAGTTATTACGATAATAATAATAGAAATAAGGATAAGAATAAGAGTTATTACATAATAAAAATAGGAATAAGGCAGGAAATAATGGTTATAATGATAATAATAACAAAAATAAGGATAAAAATAAGAGTTATTACGATAATAATAATAGAAATAAGGATAAGAATAAGAGTTATTACATGATAAAAATAGGAATAAGGCTCAAATTAATAGTTATAATGATAATAATAATAGAAATAAGGATAAAAATAAGAGTTATTACGATAATAATAATAGTAATAAGGATAAAAATAAGAGTTATTACAATAATAATAATAGTAATAAGGATAAAAATAAGAGTTATTTCGATAATAAGGGTAAAAGTAAGAGTTATTACAAGATAAAAATAGGAATAAGGCTGAAAATAATAGTTATAATTATAATAATAATAGAAATAAGGATAAAAATAAGAGTTATTACGATAATAGTAATAGTAATAAGGATAAAAATAAGAGTTATTACGATAATAATAATAGTGACAAGGATAAAAGTAAGAGTTATTTATATAATAATAATAGTGATAAGGCTAAAAGTAATAGTTATTACGATAATAATAATAGTAATAAGGATAAAACTAAGAGTTAATACGATGATAAAATAGGAATAAGGACAAAAATAAGAGTTATTACGATAATAATAATAGTTATAAGGATAAAAATAAGAGTTATTACGATAATAATAATAGAAATAAGGATAAGAATAAGAGTTATTACATAATAAAAATAGGAATAAGTCAGAAAATAATGGTTATAATGATAATAATAACAGAAATAAGGATAAAAATAAGTGTTATTACATAATAAAAATAGGAATATGGCTGAAAGTAGTAGTTATTACGATAATAATAATATTAATAAGGATAAAAATAAGAGTTATTACGA
Source organism: Megachile willughbiella (assembly GCA_945859595.2). Taxonomy (NCBI): domain Eukaryota; kingdom Metazoa; phylum Arthropoda; class Insecta; order Hymenoptera; family Megachilidae; genus Megachile; species Megachile willughbiella. The sequence goes on from CAMAOD020000098.1 coordinate 28,245, forward strand.
TAATAATAATAGTACTAAGGATAAAAATAAGAGTTATTACGATAATAATAATAGAAATAAGGATAAGGATAAGAGTTATTACATAATAAAAATAGGAATAAGGCAGAAAATAATAGTTATTACGATAATAGTAATAGTAATAAGGATAAAAATAAGAGTTATTACGATAATAGTAATTGTAATAAGTATAAAAATAAGAGTTATTACGATAATAATAATTGTAATAAGGATAAAAATAAGAGTTATTACGATAAGAACAACAGTAATAAGAATTAAGATAAGAGTTATTACGATAATAATAATAGTAGTAATATGGATAAAAATAAGAGTTATTACATAATAAAAATAGTAATAAGGCTGAAAATAATAGTTATAATGACAATAATAATAGAAATAAGGATAAAAATAAGAGTTATTACGATAATAATAATAGTAATAAGGTTAAAAATAAGATTTATTTCGATAATAAGGATAAAAGTAAGAGTTATTACATGATAACAATAGGAATAAGGCTGAAAATAATAGTTATAATGATAAAAATAATAGAAATAAGGACAAAAATAAGAGTTATTACGACAATAATAATAGTTATAAGGATAAAAATAAGAGGTATTACGATAATAATAATAGAAATAAAGATAAAAATAAGAGTTATTACATAATAAAAATAGGAATATGGCTGAAAGTAATAGTTATTACGATAATAATAATAGGAATAAGGATAAAAATAAGAGTTATTACGATAATAATAATAGTAATAAGGATAAACGTAAGAGTTAATACGATGATAAAATAGGAATAAGGACAAAAATAAGAATTATTATGACAATAATAATAGTTATAAGGATAAAAATAAGAGGTATTACGATAATAGTAATAGAAATAAGGATCAAAATAAGAGTTATTACATAATAAAAATAGGAATATGGCTGAAAGTAACAGTTATTACGATAATAATAATAGGAATAAGGATAAAAATAAGAGTTATTTATATAATAATAATAGCGATAAGGCTGAAAATAATAGTTATTACGATAATAATAATAGTAATAAGGATAAAAATAAGAGTTATTACATGATAAAAATAGGAATAAGGCTGAAAATAATAGTTATAATGATCATAATAATAGAAATAAGGATAAAAATAAGAGTTATTTCGATAATAATAATAGTAATAAGGATAAAAGTAAGAGTTATTACGATAATAATAATAGTAATAAAGATAAAAATAAGAGTTATTACGATAATAATAATAGAAACAAGGATAAAAATAAGAGTTATTACGATAATAGTAATAGTAATAAGGATAAAAATAAGAGTTATTACGATAATAATAATAGTGACAAGGATAAAAGTAAGAGTTATTTATATAATAATAATAGTGATAAGGCTAAAAGTAATAGTTATTACGATAATAATAATAGTAATAAGGATAAAACTAAGAGTTAATACGATGATAAAATAGGAATAAGGACAAAAATAAGAGTTATTACGATAATAATAATAGTTATAAGGATAAAAATAAGAGTTATTACGATAATAATAATAGAAATAAGGATAAGAATAAGAGTTATTACATAATAAAAATAGGAATAAGGCAGAAAATAATGGTTATAATGATAATAATAACAAAAATAAGGATAAAAATAAGAGTTATTACGATAATAATAATAGAAATAAGGATAAGAATAAGAGTTATTACATGATAAAAATAGGAATAAGGCTCAAATTAATAGTTATAATGATAATAATAATAGAAATAAGGATAAAAATAAGAGTTATTACGATAATAATAATAGTAATAAGGATAAAAATAAGAGTTATTACAATAATAATAATAGTAATAAGGATAAAAATAAGAGTTATTTCGATAATAAGGGTAAAAGTAAGAGTTATTACAAGATAAAAATAGGAATAAGGCTGAAAATAATAGTTATAATTATAATAATAATAGAAATAAGGATAAAAATAAGAGTTATTACGATAATAGTAATAGTAATAAGGATAAAAATAAGAGTTATTACGATAATAATAATAGTGACAAGGATAAAAGTAAGAGTTATTTATATAATAATAATAGTGATAAGGCTAAAAGTAATAGTTATTACGATAATAATAATAGTAATAAGGATAAAACTAAGAGTTAATACGATGATAAAATAGGAATAAGGACAAAAATAAGAGTTATTACGATAATAATAATAGTTATAAGGATAAAAATAAGAGTTATTACGATAATAATAATAGAAATAAGGATAAGAATAAGAGTTATTACATGATAAAAATAGGAATAAGGCTCAAAATAATAGTTATAATGATAATAATAATAGAAATAAGGATAAAAATAAGAGTTATTACGACAATAATAATAGTAATAAGGATAAAAGTAAGAGTTATTCCGATAATAATAATAGTGACAAGGATAAAACTAAGATTTATTTCGATAATAATAACAGTAATAAGGATAAAAGTAAGAGTTATTACATGATAAAAATAGGAATAAGGCTGAAAATAATAGTTATAATGATAATAATAATAGAAAGAAGGATAAAAATAAGAGTTATTGCGATTATAAAAATAGGAATAAGGATAAAAATAAGAGTTATTACGATAATGATATTGGTAATAAGGATAAAACTAAGAGTTAATACGATGATAAAATAGGAATAAGGACAAAAATAAGAGTTATTACGATAATAATAATAGTTATAAGGATAAAAATAAGAGTTATTACGATAATAATAATAGAAATAAGGATAAGAATAAGAGTTATTACATAATAAAAATAGGAATAAGTCAGAAAATAATGGTTATAATGATAATAATAACAGAAATAAGGATAAAAATAAGTGTTATTACATAATAAAAATAGGAATATGGCTGAAAGTAGTAGTTATTACGATAATAATAATATTAATAAGGATAAAAATAAGAGTTATTACGATAATAATAATAGTACTAAGGATAAAAATAAGAGTTATTACGATAATAATAATAGAAATAAGGATAAGGATAAGAGTTATTACATAATAAAAATAGGAATAAGGCAGAAAATAATAGTTATTACGATAATAGTAATAGTAATAAGGATAAAAATAAGAGTTATTACGATAATAGTAATTGTAATAAGTATAAAAATAAGAGTTATTACGATAATAATAATTGTAATAAGGATAAAAATAAGAGTTATTACGATAAGAACAACAGTAATAAGAATTAAGATAAGAGTTATTACGATAATAATAATAGTAGTAATATGGATAAAAATAAGAGTTATTACATAATAAAAATAGTAATAAGGCTGAAAATAATAGTTATAATGACAATAATAATAGAAATAAGGATAAAAATAAGAGTTATTACGATAATAATAATAGAAATAAAGATAAAAATAAGAGTTATTACATGATAAAAATAGGAATAAGGCTGAAAATAATAGTTATAATGATCATAATAATAGAAATAAGGATAAAAATAAGAGTTATTTCGATAATAATAATAGTAATAAGGATAAAAGTAAGAGTTATTACGATAATAATAATAGTAATAAAGATAAAAATAAGAGTTATTACGATAATAATAATAGAAATAAGGATAAAAATAAGAGTTATTACGATAATAGTAATAGTAATAAGGATAAAAATAAGAGTTATTACGATAATAATAATAGTGACAAGGATAAAAGTAAGAGTTATTTATATAATAATAATAGTGATAAGGCTAAAAGTAATAGTTATTACGATAATAATAATAGTAATAAGGATAAAAATAAGAGTTATAATATAATAAAAATAGGAATAAGGCTGAAAATAATAGTTATAATGACAATAATAATAGAGAGAAGGATAAAAATAAGAGTTATTACGATAATAATAATAGTAATAAGGTTAAAAGTAAGAGTTAATACGATGATAAAATAAGAACAAGGACGAAAATAAGAGTTATTACGATAATAATAATAGTTATAAGGATAAAAATAAGAGGTATTACGATAATAATAATAGAAATAAGGATCAAAATAAGAGTTATTACATAATAAAAATAGGAATATGGCTGAAAGTAATAGTTATTACGATAATAATAATAGGAATAAGGATAAAAATAAGAGTTATTACATGATAAAAGTAGGAATAAGGCTGAAAATAATAGTTATAATGATAATAATAATAGAAATAAGGATAAAAATAAGAGTTATTACGATAATAATAATAGTAATAAGGATAAAAATAAGAGTTATTACGATAATAATAATAGTAATAAAGATAAAAATAAGAGTTGTAACGATAATAATAATAGAAATAAGGATAAAAATAAGAGTTATTACGATAATAGTAATAGTAATAAGGATAAAAATAAGAGTAATTACGATAATAATAATAGTGACAAGGATAAAAGTAAGAGTTACTTATATAATAATAATAGTGATAAGGCTGAAAGTAATAGTTATTACGATAATAATAATAGTAATAAGGATAAAAATAAGAGTTATAACATAATAAAAATAGGAATAAGGCTGAAAATAATAGTTATAATGATAATAATAATAGAAATAAGGATAAAAATAAGAGTTATTACGATAATAATAATAGTAATAAGGATAAACGTAAGAGTTAATACGATGATAAAATAGGAATAAGGACAAAAATAAGAGTTATTATGACAATAATAATAGTTATAAGGATAAAAATAAGAGGTATTACGATAATAGTAATAGAAATAAGGATCAAAATAAGAGTTATTACATAATGAAAATAGGAATATGGCTGAAAGTAACAGTTATTACGATAATAATAATAGGAATAAGGATAAAAATAAGAGTTATTTATATAATAATAATAGCGATAAGGCTGAAAATAATAGTTATTACGATAATAATAATAGTTATAAGGATAAAAATAAGAGTTATTACGATAATAATAATAGAAATAAGGATAAGAATAAGAGTTATTACATGATAAAAATAGGAATAAGGCACAAAATAATAGTTATAATGATAATAATAATAGAAATGAGGATAAAAATAAGAGTTATTACGATAATAATAATAGTAATAAGGATAAAAATAAGAGTTATTTCGATAATAAGGGTAAAAGTAAGAGTTATTACATGATAAAAATAGGAATAAGGCTGAAAATAATAGTTATAATGATAATAATAATAGAAATAAGGATAAAAATAAGAGTTATTACGATAATAATAATAGTAATAAGGATAAAAGTAAGAGTTATTCCGATAATAATAATAGTGACAAGGATAAAAGTAAGATTTATTTCGATAATAATAATAGTAATAAGGATAAAAGTAAGAGTTATTACATGATAAAAATAGGAATAAGGCTGAAAATAATAGTTATAATGACAATAATAATAGAAATAAGGATAAAAATAAGAGTTATTACGATAATAATAATAGTAATAAGGTTAAAAATAAGAGTTATTTCGATAATAAGGATAAAAGTAAGAGTTATTACATGATAACAATAGGAATAAGGCTGAAAATAATAGTTATAATGATAAAAATAATAGAAATAAGGACAAAAATAAGAGTTATTACGACAATAATAATAGTTATAAGGATAAAAATAAGAGGTATTACGATAATAATAATAGAAATAAAGATAAAAATAAGAGTTATTACATGATAAAAATAGGAATAAGGCTGAAAATAATAGTTATAATGATCATAATAATAGAAATAAGGATAAAAATAAGAGTTATTTCGATAATAATAATAGTAATAAGGATAAAAGTAAGAGTTATTACGATAATAATAATAGTAATAAAGATAAAAATAAGAGTTATTACGATAATAATAATAGAAATAAGGATAAAAATAAGAGTTATTACGATAATAGTAATAGTAATAAGGATAAAAATAAGAGTTATTACGATAATAATAATAGTGTCAAGGATAAAAGTAAGAGTTATTTATATAATAATAATAGTGATAAGGCTAAAAGTAATAGTTATTACGATAATAATAATAGTAATAAGGATAAAAATAAGAGTTATAATATAATAAAAATAGGAATAAGGCTGAAAATAATAGTTATAATGACAATAATAATAGAGAGAAGGATAAAAATAAGAGTTATTACGATAATAATAATAGTTATAAGGATAAAAATAAGAGGTATTACGATAATAATAATAGAAATAAGGATCAAAATAAGAGTTATTACATAATAAAAATAGGAATATGGCTGAAAGTAATAGTTATTACGATAATAATAATAGGAATAAGGATAAAAATAAGAGTTATTACATGATAAAAGTAGGAATAAGGCTGAAAATAATAGTTATAATGATAATAATAATAGAAATAAGGATAAAAATAAGAGTTATTACGATAATAATAATAGTAATAAGGATAAAAATAAGAGTTATTACGATAATAATAATAGTAATAAAGATAAAAATAAGAGTTGTAACGATAATAATAATAGAAATAAGGATAAAAATAAGAGTTATTACGATAATAGTAATAGTAATAAGGATAAAAATAAGAGTAATTACGATAATAATAATAGTGACAAGGATAAAAGTAAGAGTTACTTATATAATAATAATAGTGATAAGGCTGAAAGTAATAGTTATTACGATAATAATAATAGTAATAAGGATAAAAATAAGAGTTATAACATAATAAAAATAGGAATAAGGCTGAAAATAATAGTTATAATGATAATAATAATAGAAATAAGGATAAAAATAAGAGTTATTCCGATAATAATAATAGTGACAAGGATAAAAGTAAGATTTATTTCGATAATAATAATAGTAATAAGGATAAAAGTAAGAGTTATTACATGATAAAAATAGGAATAAGGCTGAAAATAATAGTTATAATGATAATAATAATAGAAAGAAGGATAAAAATAAGAGTTATTGCGATTATAAAAATAGGAATAAGGATAAAAATAAGAGTTATTACGATAATAATAATGGTAATAAGGATAAAACTAAGAGTTAATACGATGATAAAATAGGAATAAGGACAAAAATAAGAGTTATTACGATAATAATAATAGTTATAAGGATAAAAATAAGAGTTATTACGATAATAATAATAGAAATAAGGATAAGAATAAGAGTTATTACATAATAAAAATAGGAATAAGTCAGAAAATAATGGTTATAATGATAATAATAACAGAAATAAGGATAAAAATAAGTGTTATTACATAATAAAAATAGGAATATGGCTGAAAGTAGTAGTTATTACGATAATAATAATATTAATAAGGATAAAAATAAGAGTTATTACGATAATAATAATAGTACTAAGGATAAAAATAAGAGTTATTACGATAATAATAATAGTAATAAGGATAGAAGTAAGAGTTAATATGATGATAAAATAGGAATAAGGACAAAAATAAGAGTTCTTACATAATAAAAATAGGAATAAGGCTGAAAATAATAGTTATAATGATAATAATAATAGAAATAAGGATAAAAATAAGAGTTATTACGATAATAATAATAGTAATAAGGATAGAAGTAAGAGTTAATATGATGATAAAATAGGAATAAGGACAAAAATAAGAGTTATTACTATAATAATAATAGTTATAAGGATAAAAATAAGAGTTATAACGATAATAATAACAGTTATAAAGCTGAAAATAATAGTGATTACGATAATAATAATACTAATAAGGATAAAAATAAGAGTTATTACGATAATAAAAATAGGAATAAGGATAAAAATAAGAGTTGTTACAATAATAATAATAGAAATAAGGATAAAAATAAGAGTTATTACGATAATAATAATAGTAATAAGGATAGAAGTAAGAGTTAATATGATGATAAAATAGGAATAAGGACAAAAATAAGAGTTATTACTATAATAATAATAGTTATAAGGATAAAAATAAGAGTTATAACGATAATAATAACAGTTATAAGGCTGAAAATAATAGTGATTACGATAATAATAATACTAATAAGGATAAAAATAAGAGTTATTCCGATAATAAAAATAGGAATAAGGATAAAAATAAGAGTTATTACGATAATAATAATAGAAATAAGGATAAAAATAAGAGTTATTACGATAATAATAATAGTAATAAGGATAGAAGTAAGAGTTAATATGATGATAAAATAGGAATAAGGACAAAAATAAGAGTTCTTACATAATAAAAATAGGAATAAGGCTGAAAATAATAGTTATAATGATAATAATAATAGAAATAAGGATAAAAATAAGAGTTATTACGATAATAATAATAGTAATAAGGATAAAAGTAAGAGTTAGTATGATGATAAAATAGGAATAAGGACAAAAATAAGAGTTATTACGATAATAATAATAGTTATAAGGGTAAAAATAAGAGTTATTACGATAATAATAATAGAAATAAGGATAAAAATAAGAGTTATTACATAATAAAAATAGGAATATGTCTGAAAATAATAGTTATAATGATAATAATAATAGTAATAAGGATAAAAATAAGAGTTATTACGATAATAGTAATACTAGTAAGGATGAAAATAAAAGTTATTACGATAATAATAATACTAATAAGGATGAAAATAAGAGTTATTACGATAATAAAAATAGGAATAAGGATAAAAATAAGAGTTATTACGATAATAATAATAGAAATAAGGATAAAAATAAGAGTTATTACGATAATAATAATAGACATTAGGATAAAAATAAGAGTTATTACATAATAAAAATAGGAATATGTCTGAAAATAATAGTTATAATGATAATAATAATAGTAATAAGGATAAAAATAAGAGTTATTACGATAATAATAATAGTGATAAGGCTGAAAATAATAGTTATTACGATAATAATAATAGTAATAAGGATAAAAGCAAGAGTTATTACGATAATAAAAATAGGAATAAGGATAAAAATAAGAGTTGTTACAATAATAATAATAGAAATAAGGATAAAAATAAGAGTTATTACGATAATAATAATAGTAATAAGGATAGAAGTAAGAGTTAATATGATGATAAAATAGGAATAAGGACAAAAATAAGAGTTATTACTATAATAATAATAGTTATAAGGATAAAAATAAGAGTTATAACGATAATAATAACAGTTATAAGGCTGAAAATAATAGTGATTACGATAATAATAATACTAATAAGGATAAAAATAAGAGTTATTCCGATAATAAAAATAGGAATAAGGATAAAAATAAGAGTTATTACGATAATAATAATAGAAATAAGGATAAAAATAAGAGTTATTACGATAATAATAATAGTAATAAGGATAGAAGTAAGAGTTAATATGATGATAAAATAGGAATAAGGACAAAAATAAGAGTTCTTACATAATAAAAATAGGAATAAGGCTGAAAATAATAGTTATAATGATAATAATAATAGTAAAAAGGATAAAAATAAGAGTTATTACATGAGAAAAATAGGAATAACGCTGAAAATAATAGTTATAATGATAATAATAATAGAAATAAGGATAAAAATAAGAGTTATTACGATAATAATAATAGTAATAAGGATAAAAGTAAGAGTTAGTATGATGATAAAATAGGAATAAGGACAAAAATAAGAGTTATTACGATAATAATAATAGTTATAAGGGTAAAAATAAGAGTTATTACGATAATAATAATAGAAATTAGGATAAAAATAAGAGTTATTACATAATAAAAATAGGAATATGGCTGAAAGTAATAGATATAATGATAATAATAATAGAAATAAGGATAAAAATAAGAGTTATTACGATAATAATAATAGTAATAAGGACAAAAACAAGAGTTCTTACATAATTAAAATAGGAATAAGGCTGAAAATAATAGTTATTACGATAATATTAATGCTAATAAGGATAAAAATAAGAGTTATTACGATAATAATAATTGAAATAAGGATAAAAATAAGAGTTATTACGATAATAATAATAGTAGTAAGGATAAAAATAAGAGTTCTTACATAATTAAAATAGGAATAAGGCTGAAAATAATAGTTATTACGATAATATTAATGCTAATAAGGATAAAAATAAGAGTTATTACGATAATAATAATTGAAATAAGGATAAAAATAAGAGTTATTACGATAATAATAATAGTAATAAGGATAAAAATAAGTGTTACTACGAGAATAATAATGGTAATAAGGATAAAAATAAGAGTTATTACGATAATAATAATAGTAATAAGGATAAAAGTAAGAGTTAGTATGATGATAAAATAGGAATAAGGACAAATATAAGAGTTATTACGATAATAATAATAGTTATAAGGGTAAAAATAAGAGTTATTACGATAATAATAATAGAAATTAGGATAAAAATAAGAGTTATTACATAATAAAAATAGGAATATGTCTGAAAATAATAGTTATAATGATAATAATAATAGTAATAAGGATAAAAATAAGAGTTATTACGATAATAATAATAGTGATAAGGCTGAAAATAATAGTTATTACGATAATAATAATAGTAATAAGGATAAAAATAAGAGTTATTACGATAATAAAAATAGGAATAAGGATAAAAATAAGAGTTGTTACAATAATAATAATAGAAATAAGGATAAAAATAAGAGTTATTACGATAATAATAATAGTAATAAGGATAGAAGTAAGAGTTAATATGATGATAAAATAGGAATAAGGACAAAAATAAGAGTTATTACTATAATAATAATAGTTATAAGGATAAAAATAAGAGTTATAACGATAATAATAACAGTTATAAGGCTGAAAATAATAGTGATTACGATAATAATAATACTAATAAGGATAAAAATAAGAGTTATTCCGATAATAAAAATAGGAATAAGGATAAAAATAAGAGTTATTACGATAAAAATAAGAGTTATTACGATAATAATAATAGTAATAAGGATAGAAGTAAGAGTTAATATGATGATAAAATAGGAATAAGGACAAAAATAAGAGTTCTTACATAATAAAAATAGGAATAAGGCTGAAAATAATAGTTATAATGATAATAATAATAGTAAAAAGGATAAAAATAAGAGTTATTACATGAGAAAAATAGGAATAAGGCTGAAAATAATAGTTATAATGATAATAATAATAGAAATAAGGATAAAAATAAGAGTTATTACGATAATAATAATAGTAATAAGGATAAAAGTAAGAGTTAGTATGATGATAAAATAGGAATAAGGACAAAAATAAGAGTTATTACGATAATAATAATAGTTATAAGGGTAAAAATAAGAGTTATTACGATAATAATAATAGAAATAAGGATAAAAATAAGAGTTATTACGATAATAATAATAGTAACAAGGATAAAAGTAAGAGTTAATACGATGATAAAATAGGAATAAGGACAAAAATAAGAGTTATTACGATAATAATAATAGTCATAAGGATAAAAATAAGAGTTGTTACGATAGTAATTATAGTAATAAGGATAAAAGTAAGAGTTAATACGATGATAAAATAGGAATAAGGATAAAAATAAGAGTTATTACGTTAATAATAATAGAAATAAGGATAAAAATAAGAGTTATTACGATAATAATAATAGTAATAAGGATAGAAGTAAGAGTTAATATGATGATAAAATAGGAATAAGGACAAAAATAAGAGTTATTACGATAATAATAATAGTTATAAGGGTAAAAATAAGAGTTATTACGATAATAATAATAGAAATTAGGATAAAAATAAGAGTTATTACACAATAAAAATAGGAATATGGCTGAAAGTAATAGATATAATGATAATAATAATAGAAATAAGGATAAAAATAAGAGTTATTACGATAATAATAATAGTAACAAGGATAAAAACAAGAGTTCTTACATAATTAAAATAGGAATAAGGCTGAAAATAATAGTTATTACGATAATATTAATACTAATAAGGATAAAAATAAGTGTTACTACGAGAATAATAATGGTAATAAGGATAAAAATAAGAGTTATTACGATAATAATAATAGTAATAAGGATAGAAGTAAGAGTTAATATGATGATAAAATAGGAATAAGGACAAAAATAAGAGTTCTTACATAATAAAAATAGGAATAAGGCTGAAAATAATAGTTATAATGATAATAATAATAGTAAAAAGGATAAAAATAAGAGTTATTGCATGATAAAAATAGGAATAAGGCTGAAAATAATAGTTATAATGATAATAATAATAGTAAAAAGGATAAAAATAAGAGTTATTGCGATAATAAAAATAGGAATAAGGATAAAAATAAGAGTTGTTACGATAATAATAATAGAAATAAGGATAAAAATAAGAGTTATTACGATAATAATAATAGTAATAAGGATAGAAGTAAGAGTTAATATGATGATAAAATAGGAATAAGGACAAAAATAAGAGTTATTACTATAATAATAATAGTTATAAGGATAAAAATAAGAGTTATAACGATAATAATAACAGTTATAAGGCTGAAAATAATAGTGATTACGATAATAATAATACTAATAAGGATAAAAATAAGAGTTATTCCGATAATAAAAATAGGAATAAGGATAAAAATAACAGTTATTACGATAATAATAATAGAAATAAGGATAAAAATAAGAGTTATTACGATAATAATAATAGTAATAAGGATAGAAGTAAGAGTTAATATGATGATAAAATAGGAATAAGGACAAAAATAAGAGTTATTACTATAATAATAATAGTTATAAGGATAAAAATAAGAGTTATAACGATAATAATAACAGTTATAAGGCTGAAAATAATAGTGATTACGATAATAATAATACTAATAAGGATAAAAATAAGAGTTATTCCGATAATAAAAATAGGAATAAGGATAAAAATAAGAGTTATTACGATAATAATAATAGAAATAAGGATAAAAATAAGAGTTATTACGATAATAATAATAGTCATAAGGATAAAAGTAAGAGTTAGTATGATGATAAAATAGGAATAAGGACAAAAATAAGAGTTATTACGATAATAATAATAGTTATAAGGGTAAAAATAAGAGTTATTACGATAATAATAATAGAAATTAGGATAAAAATAAGAGTTATTACATAATAAAAATAGGAATATGTCTGAAAATAATAGTTATAATAATAATAATAATAGTAATAAGGATAAAAATAAGAGTTATTACGATAATAGTAATACTAATAAGGATAAAAATAAAAGTTATTACGATAATAATAATAGTAATAAGGATAGAAGTAAGAGTTAATATGATGATAAAATAGGAATAAGGACAAAAATAAGAGTTATTACTATAATAATAATAGTTATAAGGATAAAAATAAGAGTTATAACGATAATAATAACAGTTATAAGGCTGAAAATAATAGTGATTACGATAATAATAATACTAATAAGGATAAAAATAAGAGTTATTCCGATAATAAAAATAGGAATAAGGATAAAAATAAGAGTTATTGCGATAATAATAATAGAAATAAGGATAAAAATAAGAGTTATTACGATAATAATAATAGTCATAAGGACAAAAATAAGAGTTATTACGATAATAATAATAGTAATAAGGATAAAAGTAAGAGTTAATATGATGATAAAATAGGAATAAGGACAAAAATAGGAGTTATTACGATAATAATAATAGTTATAAGGGTAAAAATAGGAGTTACTACGATAATAATAATAGAAATAAGGATAAAAAAAAGAGTTATTACATGATAAAAATAGGAATAAGGCTGAAAATAATAGTTATAATGATAATAATAATAGAAATAAGGATAAAAATGAGAGTTACTACGATAATAATAATAGTAATAAGGATAAAAATAAGAGTTATTACGATAATAATAACAGTAATAAGGATAAAAGTAAGAGTTAATATGATGATAAAATAGGAATAAGGACAAAAATAGGAGTTATTACGATAATAATAATAGTTATAAGGGTAAAAATAGGAGTTACTACGATAATAATAATAGAAATAAGGATAAAAAAAAGAGTTATTGCATGATAAAAATAGGAATAAGGCTGAAAATAATAGTTATAATGATAATAATAATAGAAATAAGTATAAAAATGAGAGTTACTACGATAATAATAATAGTAATAAGGATAAAAATAAGAGTTATTACGATAATAATAATAGTAATACGGATAAAAATAAGAGTTCTTACATAATTAAAATAGGAATAAGGCTGAAAATAATAGTTATAATGGTAATAATAATAGTAATAAGGATAAAAATATGAGTTGTTACGATAGTAATTATAGTAATAAGGATAAAAGTAAGAGTTAATACGATGATAAAATAGGAATAAGGACAAAAATAAGAGTTCTTACATAATAAAAATAGGAATAAGGCTGAAAATAATAGTTATAATGATAATAATAATAGAAATAAGGATAAAAATAAGAGTTATTACGATAATAATAATAGTAATAAGGATAAAAGTAAGAGTTAGTATGATGATAAAATAGGAATAAGGACAAAAATAAGAGTTATTACGATAATAATAATAGTTATAAGGGTAAAAATAAGAGTTATTACGATAATAATAATAGAAATAAGGATAAAAATAAGAGTTATTACATAATAAAAATAGAAATATGTCTGAAAATAATAGTTATAATGATAATAATAATAGTAATAAGGATAAAAATAAGAGTTATTACGATAATAGTAATACTAGTAAGGATGAAAATAAAAGTTATTACGATAATAATAATACTAATAAGGATGAAAATAAGAGTTATTACGATAATAAAAATAGGAATAAGGATAAAAATAAGAGTTATTACGATAATAATAATAGAAATAAGGATAAAAATAAGAGTTATTACGATAATAATAATAGAAATTAGGATAAAAATAAGAGTTATTATATAATAAAAATAGGAATATGTCTGAAAATAATAGTTATAATGATAATAATAATAGTAATAAGGATAAAATTAAGAGTTATTACGATAATAATAATAGTGATAAGGCTGAAAATAATAGTTATTACGATAATAATAATAGTAATAAGGATAAAATAAGAGTTATTACGATAATAAAAATAGGAATAAGGATAAAAATAAGAGTTGTTACAATAATAATAATAGAAATAAGGATAAAAATAAGAGTTATTACGATAATAATAATAGTAATAAGGATAGAAGTAAGAGTTAATATGATGATAAAATAGGAATAAGGACAAAAATAAGAGTTATTACTATAATAATAATAGTTAAGAGGATAAAAATAAGAGTTATAACGATAATAATAACAGTTATAAGGCTGAAAATAATAGTGATTACGATAATAATAATACTAATAAGGATAAAAAATAAGAGTTATTCCGATAATAAAAATAGGAATAAGGATAAAAATAAGAGTTATTACGATAATAATAATAGAAATAAGGATAAAAATAAGAGTTATTACGATAATAATAATAGTAATAAGGATAGAAGTAAGAGTTAATATGATGATAAAATAGGAATAAGGACAAAAATAAGAGTTCTTACATAATAAAAATAGGAATAAGGCTGAAAATAATAGTTATAATGATAATAATAATAGAGATAAGGATAAAAATAAGAGTTATTACGATAATAATAATAGTAACAAGGATAAAAGTAAGAGTTAATACGATGATAAAATAGGAATAAGGACAAAAATAAGAGTTATTACGATAATAATAATAGTTATAAGGATAAAAATAAGAGTTATTACGATAATAATAAGAGAAATAAGGATAAAAATAAGAGTTATTACGATAATAATAATAGTAGTAAGGATAAAAGTAAGAGTTAATACGATGATAAAATAGGAATAAGGACAAAAATAAGAGTTATTACGATAATAATAATAGTCATAAGGATGAAAATAAGAGTTGTTACGATAGTAATTATAGTAATAAGGATAAAAGTAAGAGTTAATTCGATGATAAAATAGGAATAAGGATAAAAATAAGAGTTATTACGTTAATAATAATAGAAATAAGGATAAAAATAAGAGTTATTACGATAATAATAATAGTAATAAGGATAGAAGTAAGAGTTAATATGATGATAAAATAGGAATAAGGACAAAAATAAGAGTTATTACTATAATAATAATAGTTATAAGGATAAAAATAAGAGTTATTACTATAATAATAATAGAAATTAGGATAAAAATAAGAGTTATTACGATAATAATAATAGTAACAAGGATAAAAGTAAGAGCTAATACGATGATAAAATAGGAATAAGGACAAAAATAAGAGTTATTACGATAATAATAATAGTTATAAGGGTAAAAATAAGAGTTATTACGATAATAATAATAGAAATTAGGATAAAAATAAGAGTTATTACACAATAAAAATAGGAATATGGCTGAAAGTAATAGATATAATGATAATAATAATAGAAATAAGGATAAAAAATAAGAGTTATTACGATAATAATAATAGTAATAAGGATAAAAACAAGAGTTCTTACATAATTAAAATAGGAATAAGGCTGAAAATAATAGTTATTACGATAATATTAATACTAATAAGGATAAAAATAAGAGTTATTACGATAATAATAATTGAAATAAGGATAAAAATAAGAGTTATTACGATAATAATAATAGTAATAAGGATAAAAATAAGTGTTACTACGAGAATAATAATGGTAATAAGGATAAAAATAAGAGTTATTACGATAATAATAATAGTAATAAGGATAGAAGTAAGAGTTAATATGATGATAAAATAGGAATAAGGACAAAAATAAGAGTTCTTACATAATAAAAATAGGAATAAGGCTGAAAATAATAGTTATAATGATAATAATAATAGAAATAAGGATAAAAATAAGAGTTATTACGATAATAATAATAGTGATAAGGCTGAAAATAATAGTTATTACGATAATAATAATAGTAATAAGGATAAAAATAAGAGTTATTACGATAATAAAAATAGGAATAAGGATAAAAATAAGAGTTGTTACGATAATAATAATAGAAATAAGGATAAAAATAAGAGTTATTACGATAATAATAATAGTAATAAGGATAGAAGTAAGAGTTAATATGATGATAAAATAGGAATAAGGACAAAAATAAGAGTTCTTACATAATAAAAATAGGAATAAGGCTGAAAATAATAGTTATAATGATAATAATAATAGAAATAAGGATAAAAAAAAGAGTTATTGCATGATAAAAATAGGAATAAGGCTGAAAATAATAGTTATAATGATAATAATAATAGAAATAAGTATAAAAATGAGAGTTACTACGATAATAATAATAGTAATAAGGATAAAAATAAGAGTTATTACGATAATAATAATAGTAATAAGGATAGAAGTAAGAGTTAATATGATGATAAAATAGGAATAAGGACAAAAATAAGAGTTCTTACATAATAAAAATAGGAATAAGGCTGAAAATAATAGTTATAATGATAATAATAATAGAAATAAGGATAAAAATAAGAGTTATTACGATAATAATAATAGTAATAAGGATAAAAGTAAGAGTTAGTATGATGATAAAATAGGAATAAGGACAAAAATAAGAGTTATTACGATAATAATAATAGTTATAAGGGTAAAAATAAGAGTTATTACGATAATAATAATAGAAATTAGGATCAAAATAAGAGTTATTACATAATAAAAATAGGAATATGTCTGAAAATAATAGTTATAATAATAATAATAATAGTAATAAGGATAAAAATAAGAGTTATTACGATAATAGTAATACTAATAAGGATAAAAATAAAAGTTATTACGATAATAATAATACTAATAAGGATGAAAATAAGAGTTATTACGATAATAAAAATAGGAATAAGGATAAAAATAAGAGTTATTACGATAATAATAATAGAAATAAGGATAAAAATAAGAGTTATTACGATAATAATAATAGTAACAAGGATAAAAGTAAGAGTTAATACGATGATAAAATAGGAATAAGGACAAAAATAAGAGTTATTACGATAATAATAATAGTTATAAGGATAAAAATAAGAGTTATTACGATAATAATAATAGAAATTAGGATAAAAATAAGAGTTATTACATAATAAAAATAGGAATATGTCTGAAAATAATAGTTATAATGATAATAATAATAGTAATAAGGATAAAAATAAGAGTTATTACGATAATAATAATAGTGATAAGGCTGAAAATAATAGTTATTACGGTAATAATAATAGTAATAAGGATAAAAATAAGAGTTATTACGATAATAAAAATAGGAATAAGGATAAAAATAAGAGTTGTTACAATAATAATAATAGAAATAAGGATAAAAATAAGAGTTATTACGATAATAATAATAGTAATAAGGATAGAAGTAAGAGTTAATATGATGATAAAATAGGAATAAGGACAAAAATAAGAGTTATTACTATAATAATAATAGTTATAAGGATAAAAATAAGAGTTATAACGATAATAATAACAGTTATAAGGCTGAAAATAATAGTGATTACGATAATAATAATACTAATAAGGATAAAAATAAGAGTTATTCCGATAATAAAAATAGGAATAAGGATAAAAATAAGAGTTATTACGATAATAATAATAGAAATAAGGATAAAAATAAGAGTTATTACGATAATAATAATAGTCATAAGGACAAAAATAAGAGTTATTACGATAATAATAATAGTAATAAGGATAAAAAAAAGAGTTATTACATGATAAAAATAGGAATAAGGCTGAAAATAATAGTTATAATGATAATAATAATAGAAATAAGGATAAAAAAAAGAGTTATTGCATGATAAAAATAGGAATAAGGCTGAAAATAATAGTTATAATGATAATAATAATAGAAATAAGTATAAAAATGAGAGTTACTACGATAATAATAATAGTTATAAGGGTAAAAATAGGAGTTACTACGATAATAATAATAGAAATAAGGATAAAAAAAAGAGTTATTGCATGATAAAAATAGGAATAAGGCTGAAAATAATAGTTATAATGATAATAATAATAGAAATAAGTATAAAAATATGAGTTGTTACGATAGTAATTATAGTAATAAGGATAAAAGTAAGAGTTAATACGATGATAATAATAGTAACAAGGATAGAAGTAAGAGTTAATATGATGATAAAATAGGAATAAGGACAAAAATAAGAGTTCTTACATAATAAAAATAGGAATAAGGCTGAAAATAATAGTTATAATGATAATAATAATAGAAATAAGGATAAAAATAAGAGTTATTACGATAATAATAATAGTAATAAGGATAAAAGTAAGAGTTAGTATGATGATAAAATAGGAATAAGGACAAAAATAAGAGTTATTACGATAATAATAATAGTTATAAGGGTAAAAATAAGAGTTATTACGATAATAATAATTGAAATTAGGATAAAAATAAGAGTTATTACATAATAAATATAGGAATATGTCTGAAAATAATAGTTATAATGATAATAATAATAGTAATAAGGATAAAAATAAGAGTTAATACGATAATAGTAATACTAATAAGGATAAAAATAAAAGTTATTACGATAATAATAATACTAACAAGGATGAAAATAAGAGTTATTACGATAATAAAAATAGGAATAAGGATAAAAATAAGAGTTATTACGATAATAATAATAGTAATAAGGATAGAAGTAAGAGTTAATATGATGATAAAATAGGAATAAGGACAAAAATAAGAGTTATTACTATATTAATAATAGTTATAAGGATAAAAATAAGAGTTATAACGATAATAATAACAGTTATAAAGCTGAAAATAATAGTGATTACGATAATAATAATACTAATAAGGATAAAAATCAGAGTTATTCCGATAATAAAAATAGGAATAAGGATAAAAATAAGAGTTGTTACAATAATAATAATAGAAATAAGGATAAAAATAAGAGTTATTACGATAATAATAATAGTAATAAGGATAGAAGTAAGAGTTAATATGATGATAAAATAGGAATAAGGCCAAAAATAAGAGTTATTACTATAATAATAATAGTTATAAGGATAAAAATAAGAGTTATAACGATAATAATAACAGTTATAAGGCTTGAAAATAATAGTTAATTACGGTAATAATAATAGTAATAAGGATAAAAATAAGAGTTATTACGATAATAAAAATAGGAATAAGGATAAAAATAAGAGTTATTACGATAATAATAATAGTAATAAGGATAGAAGTAAGAGTTAATATGATGATAAAATAGGAATAAGGACAAAAATAAGAGTTATTACTATAATAATAATAGTTTATAAGGATAAAAATAAGAGTTATAACGATATAATAACAGTTATACGGCTGAAAAATAATAGTGATTACGATAATAATAATACTAATA
The DNA here is from genome assembly GCA_945859595.2 of Megachile willughbiella. Classification (NCBI taxonomy): domain Eukaryota; kingdom Metazoa; phylum Arthropoda; class Insecta; order Hymenoptera; family Megachilidae; genus Megachile; species Megachile willughbiella. Next base: position 48,496 of record CAMAOD020000098.1, read on the forward strand.
AGGATAAAAATAAGAGTTATTCCGATAATAAAAATAGGAATAAGGATAAAAATAAGAGTTATTACGATAATAATAATAGAAATAAGGATAAAAATAAGAGTCATTACGATAATAATAATAGTAATAAGGATAGAAGTAAGAGTTAATATGATGATAAAATAGGAATAAGGACAAAAATAAGAGTTCTTACATAATAAAAATAGGAATAAGGCTGAAAATAATAGTTATAATGATAATAATAATAGAAATAAGGATAAAAATAAGAGTTATTACGATAATAATATTAGTAATAAGGATAAAAGTAAGAGTTCTTACATAATTAAAATAGGAATAAGGCTGAAAATAATAGTTATTACGATAATATAATGCTAATAAGGATAAAAATAAGAGTTATTACGATAATAATAATTGAAATAAGGATAAAAATAATAGTTATTACGATAAATAATAATTGAAATAAGGATAAAAATAAGAGTTATTACGATAATAATAATAGTAAGAAGGATAAAAATAAGTGTTACTACGAGAATAATAATGGTAATAAGGATAAAAAATAAGAGTTATTACGATAATAATAATAGTAATAAGGATAAAAGTAAGAGTTAGTATGATGATAAAATAGGAATAAGGACAAATATAAGAGTTATTACGATAATAATAATAGTTATAAGGGTAAAAATAAGAGTTATTACGATAATAATAATAGAAATTAGGATAAAAATAAGAGTTATTACATAATAAAAATAGGAATATGTCTGAAAATAATAGTTATAATGATAATAATAATAGTAATAAGGATAAAAAATAAGAGTTATTACGATAATAATAATAGTGATAAGGCTGAAAATAATAGTTATTACGATAATAATAATAGAAATTAGGATAAAAATAAGAGTTATTACATAATAAAAATAGGAATATGTCTGAAAATAATAGTTATAATGATAATAATAATAATAGTAATAAGGATAAAAATAAGAGTTATTACGATAATAATAATAGTGATAAGGCTGAAAATAATAGTTATTACGGTAATAATAATAGTAATAAGGATAAAAATAAGAGTTATTACGATAATAAAAATAGGAATAAGGATAAAAATAAGAGTTGTTACAATAAATAATAATAGAAATAAGGATAAAATAAGAGTTATTACGATAATAATAATAGTAATAAGGATAGAAGTAAGAGTTAATATGATGATAAAATAGGAATAAGGACAAAAATAAGAGTTATTACTATAATAATAATAGTTATAAGGATAAAAATAAGAGTTATAACGATAATAATAACAGTTATAAGGCTGAAAATAATAGTGATTACGATAATAATAATACTAATAAGGATAAAAATAAGAGTTATTCCGATAATAAAAATAGGAATAAGGATAAAAATAAGAGTTATTACGATAATAATAATAGAAATAAGGATAAAAATAAGAGTTATTACGATAATAATAATAGTAATAAGGATAGAAGTAAGAGTTAATATGATGATTAAAATAGGAATAAGGACAAAAATAAGAGTTCTTACATAATAAAAATAGGAAATAAGGCTGAAAATAATAGTTATAATGATAATAATAATAGTTATAAGGGTAAAAATAAGAGTTATTACGATAATAATAATAGAAATTAGGATAAAAATAAGAGTTATTACATAATAAAAATAGGAATATGTCTGAAAATAATAGTTATAATGATAATAATAATAGTAATAAGGATAAAAATAAGAGTTATTACGATAATAAAATAGGAATAAGGATAAAAATAAGAGTTATTACGAAAATAATAATAGAAATAAGGATAAAAATAAGAGTTATTACGATAATAATAATAGTAACAAGGATAAAAGTAAGAGTTAATACGATGATAAAATAGGAATAAGGACAAAAATAAGAGTTATTACGATAATAATAATAGTTATAAGGATAAAAATAAGAGTTATTACGATAATAATAATAGAAATTAGGATAAAAATAAGAGTTATTACGATAATAATAATAGTAATAAGGATAGAAGTAAGAGTTAATATGATGATAAAATAGGAATAAGGACAAAAATAAGAGTTCTTACATAATAAAAATAGGAATAAGGCTGAAAATAATAGTTATAATGATAATAATAATAGTTATAAGGGTAAAAATAAGAGTTATTACGATAATAATAATAGAAATTAGGATAAAAAATAAGAGTTATTACATAATAAAAATAGGAATATGTCTGAAAATAATAGTTATAATGATAATAATAATAGTAATAAGGATAAAAATAAGAGTTATTACGATAATAAAAATAGGAATAAGGATAAAAATAAGAGTTATTACGATAATAATAATAGAAATAAGGATAAAAAATAAGAGTTATTACGATAATAATAATAGTAACAAGGATAAAAGTAAGAGTTAATACGATGATAAAATAGGAATAAGGACAAAAATAAGAGTTATTACGATAATAATAATAGTTATAAGGATAAAAATAAGAGTTATTACGATAATAATAATAGAAATTAGGATAAAAATAAGAGTTATTACATAATAAAAATAGGAATATTCTGAAAATAATAGTTTATAATGATAATAATAATAGAAATAAGGATAAAAATGAGAGTTACTACGATAATAATAATAGTAATAAGGATAAAAATAAGAGTTATTACGATAATAATAACAGTAATAAGGATAAAAGTAAGAGTTAATATGATGATAAAATAGGAATAAGGACAAAAATAGGAGTTATTACGATAATAATAATAGTTATAAGGGTAAAAATAGGAGTTACTACGATAATAATAATAGAAATAAGGATAAAAAAAAGAGTTATTGCATGATAAAAATAGGAATAAGGCTGAAAATAATAGTTATAATGATAATAATAATAGAAATAAGTATAAAAATGAGAGTTACTACGATAATAATAATAGTAATAAGGATAAAAATAAGAGTTATTACGATAATAATAATAGTTTTAAGGGTAAAAATAGGAGTTACTACGATAATAATAATAGAAATAAGGATAAAAATAAGAGTTCTTACATAATTAAAATAGGAATAAGGCTGAAAATAATAGTTATAATGGTAATAATAATAGTAATAAGGATAAAAATATGAGTTGTTACGATAGTAATTATAGTAATAAGGATAAAAGTAAGAGTTAATACGATGATAATAATAGTAACAAGGATAGAAGTAAGAGTTAATATGATGATAAAAATAGGAATAAGGACAAAAATTAGAGTTCTTACATAATAAAAATAGGAATAAGGCTGAAAATAATAGTTATAATGGTAATAATAATAGAAATAAGGATAAAAATAAGAGTTATTACGATAATAATAATAGTAATAAGGATAAAAGTAAGAGTTAGTATGATGATAAAATAGGAATAAGGACAAAAATAAGAGTTATTACGATAATAATAATAGTTATAAGGGTAAAAATAACAGTTATTACGATAATAATAATAGAAATTAGGATAAAAATAAGAGTTATTACATAATAAAAATAGGAATATGTCTGAAAATAATAGTTATAATGATAATAATAATAGTAATAAGGATAAAAATAAGAGTTATTACGATAATAGTAATACTAATAAGGATAAAAATAAAAGTTATCACGATAATAATAATACTAATAAGGATGAAAATAAGAGTTATTACGATTATAAAAATAGGAATAAGGATAAAAATAAGAGTTATTACGATAATAAAAATAGGAATAAGGATAAAAATAAGAGTTGTTACAATAATAATAATAGAAATAAGGATAAAAATAAGAGTTATTACGATAATAATAATAGTAATAAGGATAGAAGTAAGAGTTAATATGATGATAAAATAGGAATAAGGACAAAAATAAGAGTTATTACTATAATAATAATAGTTATAAGGATAAAAATAAGAGTTATAACGATAATAATAACAGTTATAAGGCTGAAAATAATAGTGATTACGATAATAATAATACTAATAAGGATAAAAATAAGAGTTATTCCGATAATAAAAATAGGAATAAGGATAAAAATAAGAGTTATTACGATAATAATAATAGAAATAAGGATAAAAATAAGAGTTATTACGATAATAATAATAGTAATAAGGATAGAAGTAAGAGTTAATATGATGATAAAATAGGAATAAGGACAAAAATAAGAGTTCTTACATAATAAAAATAGGAATAAGGCTGAAAATAATAGTTATAATGATAATAATAATAGAAATAAGGATAAAAATAAGAGTTATTACGATAATAATAATAGTAATAAGGATAAAAGTAAGAGTTAGTATGATGATAAAATAGGAATAAGGACAAAAATAAGAGTTATTACGATATTAATAATAGTTATAAGGGTAAAAATAAGAGTTATTACGACAATAGTAATACTAATAAGGATAAAAATAAAAGTTATTACGATAATAATAATACTAATAAGGATGAAAATAAGAGTTATTACGATAATAAAAATAGGAATAAGGATAAAAATAAGAGTTGTTACAATAATAATAATAGAAATAAGGATAAAAATAAGAGTTATTACGATAATAATAATAGTAATAAGGATAGAAGTAAGAGTTAATATGATGATAAAATAGGAATAAGGACAAAAATAAGAGTTATTACTATAATAATAATAGTTATAAGGATAAAAATAAGAGTTATAACGATAATAATAACAGTTATAAGGCTGAAAATAATAGTGATTACGATAATAATAATACTAATAAGGATAAAAATCAGAGTTATTCCGATAATAAAAATAGGAATAAGGATAAAAATAAGAGTTGTTACAATAATAATAATAGAAATAAGGATAAAAATAAGAGTTATTACGATAATAATAATAGTAATAAGGATAGAAGTAAGAGTTAATATGATGATAAAATAGGAATAAGGACAAAAATAAGAGTTATTACGATATTAATAATAGTTATAAGGGTAAAAATAAGAGTTATTACGATAATAATAATAGAAATTAGGATAAAAATAAGAGTTATTACATAATAAAAATAGGAATATGTCTGAAAATAATAGTTATAATGATAATAATAATAGTAATAAGGATAAAAATAAGAGTTATTACGATAATAATAATAGTGATAAGGCTGAAAATAATAGTTATTACGATAATAATAATAGTAATAAGGATAAAAATAAGAGTTATTACGATAATAAAAATAGGAATAAGGATAAAAATAAGAGTTGTTACAATAATAATAATAGAAATAAGGATAAAAATAAGAGTTATTACGATAATAATAATAGTAATAAGGATAGAAGTAAGAGTTAATATGATGATAAAATAGGAATAAGGACAAAAATAAGAGTTATTACTATAATAATAATAGTTATAAGGATAAAAATAAGAGTTATAACGATAATAATAACAGTTATAAGGCTGAAAATAATAGTGATTACGATAATAATAATACTAATAAGGATAAAAATAAGAGTTATTCCGATAATAAAAATAGGAATAAGGATAAAAATAAGAGTTATTGCGATAATAATAATAGAAATAAGGATAAAAATAAGAGTTATTACGATAATAATAATAGTAATAAGGATAGAAGTAAGAGTTAATATGATGATAAAATAGGAATAAGGACAAAAATAAGAGTTCTTACATAATAAAAATAGGAATAAGGCTGAAAATAATAGTTATAATGATAATAATAATAGTTATAAGGGTAAAAATAAGAGTTATTACGATAATAATAATAGAAATTAGGATAAAAATAAGAGTTATTACATAATAAAAATAGGAATATGTCTGAAAATAATAGTTATAATGATAATAATAATAGTAATAAGGATAAAAATAAGAGTTATTACGATAATAAAAATAGGAATAAGGATAAAAATAAGAGTTATTACGATAATAATAATAGAAATAAGGATAAAAATAAGAGTTATTACGATAATAATAATAGTAACAAGGATAAAAGTAAGAGTTAATACGATGATAAAATAGGAATAAGGACAAAAATAAGAGTTATTACGATAATAATAATAGTTATAAGGATAAAAATAAGAGTTATTACGATAATAATAATAGAAATTAGGATAAAAATAAGAGTTATTACATAATAAAAATAGGAATATGTCTGAAAATAATAGTTATAATGATAATAATAATAATAGTAATAAGGATAAAAATAAGAGTTATTACGATAATAATAATAGTGATAAGGCTGAAAATAATAGTTATTACGGTAATAATAATAGTAATAAGGATAAAAATAAGAGTTATTACGATAATAAAAATAGGAATAAGGATAAAAATAAGAGTTGTTACAATAATAATAATAGAAATAAGGATAAAAATAAGAGATATTACGATAATAATAATAGTAATAAGGATAGAAGTAAGAGTTAATATGATGATAAAATAGGAATAAGGACAAAAATAAGAGTTATTACTATAATAATAATAGTTATAAGGATAAAAATAAGAGTTATAACGATAATAATAACAGTTATAAGGCTGAAAATAATAGTGATTACGATAATAATAATACTAATAAGGATAAAAATAAGAGTTATTACGATAATAATAATAGTAATAAGGATAGAAGTAAGAGTTAATATGATGATAAAATAGGAATAAGGACAAAAATAAGAGTTCTTACATAATAAAAATAGGAATAAGGCTGAAAATAATAGTTATAATGATAATAATAATAGTTATAAGGGTAAAAATAAGAGTTGTTACAATAATAATAATAGAAATAAGGATAAAAATAAGAGTTATTACGATAATAATAATAGTAATAAGGATAGAAGTAAGAGTTAATATGATGATAAAATAGGAATAAGGACAAAAATAAGAGTTATTACTATAATAATAATAGTTATAAGGATAAAAATAAGAGTTATAACGATAATAATAACAGTTATAAGGCTGAAAATAATAGTGATTACGATAATAATAATACTAATAAGGATAAAAATAAGAGTTATTCCGATAATAAAAATAGGAATAAGGATAAAAATAAGAGTTATTACGATAATAATAATAGAAATAAGGATAAAAATAAGAGTTATTACGATAATAATAATAGTAATAAGGATAGAAGTAAGAGTTAATATGATGATAAAATAGGAATAAGGACAAAAATAAGAGTTCTTACATAATAAAAATAGGAATAAGGCTGAAAATAATAGTGATTACGATAATAATAATACTAATAAGGGTAAAAATAAGAGTTATTTCGATAATAATAATAGAAATTAGGATAAAAATAAGAGTTATTACATAATAAAAATAGGAATATGTCTGAAAATAATAGTTATAATGATAATAATAATAGTAATAAGGATAAAAATAAGAGTTATTACGATAATAAAAATAGGAATAAGGATAAAAATAAGAGTTATTACGATAATAATAATAGAAATAAGGATAAAAATAAGAGTTATTACGATAATAATAATAGTAACAAGGATAAAAGTAAGAGTTAATACGATGATAAAATAGGAATAAGGACAAAAATAAGAGTTCTTACATAATAAAAATAGGAATAAGGCTGAAAATAATAGTTATAATGATAATAATAATAGTTATAAGGGTAAAAATAAGAGTTATTACGATAATAATAATAGAAATTAGGATAAAAATAAGAGTTATTACATAATAAAAATAGGAATATGTCTGAAAATAATAGTTATAATGATAATAATAATAGTAATAAGGATAAAAATAAGAGTTATTACGATAATAAAAATAGGAATAAGGATAAAAATAAGAGTTATTACGATAATAATAATAGAAATAAGGATAAAAATAAGAGTTATTACGATAATAATAATAGTGATAAGGCTGAAAATAATAGTTATTACGGTAATAATAATAGTAATAAGGATAAAAATAAGAGTTATTACGATAATAAAAATAGGAATAAGGATAAAAATAAGAGTTGTTACAATAATAATAATAGAAATAAGGATAAAAATAAGAGTTATTACGATAATAATAATAGTAATAAGGATAGAAGTAAGAGTTAATATGATGATAAAATAGGAATAAGGACAAAAATAAGAGTTATTACTATAATAATAATAGTTATAAGGATAAAAATAAGAGTTATAACGATAATAATAACAGTTATAAGGCTGAAAATAATAGTGATTACGATAATAATAATACTAATAAGGATAAAAATAAGAGTTATTACGATAATAAAAATAGGAATAAGGATAAAAATAAGAGTTATTGCGATAATAATAATAGAAATAAGGATAAAAATAAGAGTTATTACGATAATAATAATAGTAATAAGGATAGAAGTAAGAGTTAATATGATGATAAAATAGGAATAAGGACAAAAATAAGAGTTCTTACATAATAAAAATAGGAATAAGGCTGAAAATAATAGTTATAATGATAATAATAATAGTTATAAGGGTAAAAATAAGAGTTATTACGATAATAATAATAGAAATTAGGATAAAAATAAGAGTTATTACATAATAAAAATAGGAATATGTCTGAAAATAATAGTTATAATGATAATAATAATAGTAATAAGGATAAAAATAAGAGTTATTACGATAATAAAAATAGGAATAAGGATAAAAATAAGAGTTATTACGATAATAATAATAGAAATAAGGATAAAAATAAGAGTTATTACGATAATAATAATAGTAACAAGGATAAAAGTAAGAGTTAATACGATGATAAAATAGGAATAAGGACAAAAATAAGAGTTATTACGATAATAATAATAGTTATAAGGATAAAAATAAGAGTTATAACGATAATAATAACAGTTATAAGGCTGAAAATAATAGTGATTACGATAATAATAATACTAATAAGGATAAAAATAAGAGTTATTACGATAATAATAATAGTAATAAGGATAGAAGTAAGAGTTAATATGATGATAAAATAGGAATAAGGACAAAAATAAGAGTTCTTACATAATAAAAATAGGAATAAGGCTGAAAATAATAGTTATAATGATAATAATAATAGTTATAAGGGTAAAAATAAGAGTTATTACGATAATAATAATAGAAATAAGGATAAAAATAAGAGTTATTACGATAATAATAATAGTAACAAGGATAAAAGTAAGAGTTAATACGATGATAAAATAGGAATAAGGACAAAAATAAGAGTTATTACGATAATAATAATAGTTATAAGGATAAAAATAAGAGTTATTACGATAATAATAATAGAAATTAGGATAAAAATAAGAGTTATTACATAATAAAAATAGGAATATGTCTGAAAATAATAGTTATAATGATAATAATAATAATAGTAATAAGGATAAAAATAAGAGTTATTACGATAATAATAATAGTGATAAGGCTGAAAATAATAGTTATTACGGTAATAATAATAGTAATAAGGATAAAAATAAGAGTTATTACGATAATAAAAATAGGAATAAGGATAAAAATAAGAGTTGTTACAATAATAATAATAGAAATAAGGATAAAAATAAGAGTTATTACGATAATAATAATAGTAATAAGGATAGAAGTAAGAGTTAATATGATGATAAAATAGGAATAAGGACAAAAATAAGAGTTATTACTATAATAATAATAGTTATAAGGATAAAAATAAGAGTTATAACGATAATAATAACAGTTATAAGGCTGAAAATAATAGTGATTACGATAATAATAATACTAATAAGGATAAAAATAAGAGTTATTCCGATAATAAAAATAGGAATAAGGATAAAAATAAGAGTTATTACGATAATAATAATAGAAATAAGGATAAAAATAAGAGTTATTACGATAATAATAATAGTAATAAGGATAGAAGTAAGAGTTAATATGATGATAAAATAGGAATAAGGACAAAAATAAGAGTTCTTACATAATAAAAATA
>CAMAOD020000099.1:0-55000 GCA_945859595.2 Megachile willughbiella
ATAGCGATAAAATTGAAAGAATTGAGAAAATTTTAAAAATTCAAAAAATTGGAAAATCGATAAAACTGATAATATTGATAATTTTTATCATATTCACAATGTTAATGATAGCAACAATGTTGCGAATATAGATAAAATTGTAAAAAAGTGAAAAATTGAAAAATATGAAAAATTGAAAAAATTAAAAAATTGAAAAAATCGATAAAACTGATAATATTGATAATATTTACAACGTTGATGATAGCAACAATTTTGATAATACCGATAAAATTGAAAAAAAAAGATTTTAAAAATTCAAAAAATTCAAAAAATCGATAAAACTGATAATATTGATAATATTCTCAATGCTGCTGACAGCAACAATGTTGATAATATCGATGAAATTGAAAAAATTTGTAAAATTAAAAAATTGAAAAAATCGATTGTTATATCCTACTCCTCCCGTCATCATTATTGTTATTATTATAAGTACAATTATTATTATTATTACTGTTTTCACTATTATTTTTATCATCATTATTATTATTACTATTATTATTATTAGTACTACTATTATTATTGTAATCGTCTCATTATAATCAAATAGCATAAGTGTAACCTTATAATAAGAATATGCAAGAACAGCACAATTCCATTCCCACAGTCCGACTGTCCTTTCCTGCTTACCTACCAGAAATCTCCCTCCCCTTCAGGCCAGAACTCCTAACCCTGATGTTTTCCTTATCAAGCGAGTACGAAGAGGCGACACTCTCGTAAAGCACTCCAATAGAGACAGTTCACTAAATATACGATTTTATACAATTTGAAACTGCGTGAATCAAGTTGATCTCCTCCGCACTTCCTTTAAATCGGGACTAGGACCCAAATTTTCCTTGCGATTGTTAATCCGCCCGCTACATCGGCGGGGACATAACATCCATTTTTTCAATTTCGTCGATATTGTCAACATTGTTGCTATCATTAACGATGTGAATATGATCAATATTATCAATATTATCAGTTTTATCGATTTTCCAATTTTTTGAATTTTTAAAATTATCTCAATTTTTTCAATTTTATCGGTATTATCAACATTGTTGCTATCATCAACACTGTAAATATTATCAATATTATCAATATTATCAGTTTTATCGATTTTTTCAATTTTTTGAATTTTTCAAATTTTTTCCATTTTTTCAATTCTATCGCTATTATCAACATTGTTGCTATCATTAACATTGTAAATATTATCAATATTATCAGTGTTATCGATTTTTTCAATTTTTTGAATTTTTAAAATTTTCTCAATTCTTTCAATTTTATCGGTATTATCAACACTGTTGCTATTATCAACATTGCGAATATTATCAATATTATTAATATTATCGGTTTTATCGATTTTTTCAATTTTTTGAATTAGTCAAATTTTTCAAATTTTTTCAATTTTTTCAATTATTTCAATTTTATCGATATTATCAACATTGTTGCTATCATTAACAATGTGAATATGATCAATATTATCAATATTATCAGTTTTCTCGATTTTTCCATTTTTTTGAATTTTTAAAATTTTCTCAATTTTTTCAATTTTAACGGTATTATCAACATTGTTGCTATCATCAACGTTGTAAATATTATCAATATTATCAGTCCTCAATTTTGTGAATTTTTCAAATTTTTCAAATTTTTTCAATTTTTTCAATTTTTTCAATTTTATCGGTATTATCACATTGTTGCTATCATCAACATTGTGAATATTATCGGTTTTATCGATTTTTTCAATTTTTTGAATTTTTCAAATTTTTCAAATTTTTTCAATTTTTTCAATTTTTTCAATTATTTCAATTTTATCGATATTATCAACATTGTTGCTATCATTAACAATGTGAATATGATCAATATTATCAATATTATCAGTTTTATCGATTTTCCAATTTTCTGAATTTTTAAAATTATCTCAATTTTTTCAATTTGTCGGTATTATCAACATTGTTGCTATCATCAACGTTGTAAATATTATCAATATTATCAGTTTTATTGATTTTTTCAATTCTTTGAATTCTTCAAAATTTCAAATTTTTTCAATTTTTTCAATTTTATCGATATTATCAACATTGTTGCTATCGTCAACATTGTGAATATTATCAATATTATCAATGTTATCAGTTTTATCGAGTTTTCCAATTTTTTGAATTTTTCAGTTTTTTCAATTTTAGCGATATTATCAACATTGTTGCTATCATCAATATTGTGCATATTGTCAATATTATCAATATTATCAGTTTTATCGATTACTCCAACTTTGAATTTCTCAAATTTTTCAAATTATCTCAATTTTTTCACTTTTGTCGATATTATCAACAGTGCTGATATCATCTACATTTTGAACACTACCAATACTATTAGTTTTTCGGATATTTTCGACTTTGTCAATTTTTCCAATTTTACCGATATCATCAACATTGTTGATATCATCAACATTGTGGATATTATCAATATTATCAGTCTTGTCGCTTTTTTCAACTTTCCGAGTTATTCAAATTTTTTCCATTTTTTCAGTTTTATCGATATTATCCACACTGTTGCTATCATCAACATCGTGCATATTGTCAATATTATCAGTTTTATCGATTTTTTCAATTTTACGATTTTTTCAAATTTTTTCCATTTTTTCAGTTTTATCGATATTATCAACATTGCTGCTATCATCAGCATTGTGCATATTATCAATATTATCAATATTGTCGGTTTTACCGATTTTTCCAATTTTTTCTCTTTTTTCAATATTATCGATATTATCAACATTGTGTCTCAGTCTCTGTCTCTACCTCTGTCTCTGCCTCTGTTTGTGTCTCTGTCTCCATCTTTGCCTCCGTCTTCTTTGCCGTCTTTGTCTCCGTCTTTGTCTCCGTCTTTATCTCCATCTTTGTCTTCCTCTTCGTCTCCGTCTTTGTCTTCGTTATTGTCTCCGCCGCTCTGTCTCCGTGTTTGCCTCCTGCCGCTCTATCTCTGCCTCTGTCTCTGTCTCTGCTTCTGTCTCTGTCTCTGTCCCCGTCCCTGCCCCTGTCCCTGTCGCTGTCTGTGTCTCTGCCTCTGTCTCTGTCTCTGTCTCTGTCTCTGTCTGTATCTCTGTCTCCGTCTTTGCCTCCGTCTTTGTCTCCTGCTCCACCGTCTTTGTTTCCTGCCACTCCGTCTTTATCTCCTGCCGCTCTGTCTCTGTCTCTGCTCCTCTGTCTCTGTCTCTGTCACTGTATCTGTCTCTGTCTCTGTCTGTTTCTCTGTCTCCGTCTTTGGCTCCGTCTTTGTCTGCGTCCTTATCTCCGTCTTTGCCTTCGTCTTTGTCTCCGTCTTTGTCTCCGTCTTTATCTCCATCTTTGTCTCCTGCCCCTCCGCCTTTGTCTCCTGCCCCTCCGTGTTTATGTCCTGCCCCTCTGTCTCTCTCTCTGCCCCTCTGGCTCTGTCTCTGTATCTGTCTCTGTCTCTGTCTCCGTCTTTGTCTCTGTTTTTATCTCTGTCTCTGTCTTTGCCCTTGTCTTTGTCTCGGTCTTTGTCACCGTCTTTGTCTCCGGCTTTGTCTCCGTCTTTGTCTCCGTCCATGTCTCCTGCCCCTCCGTCTCCGTCTTTGTCTCATGCGCCTCTGTCTCTGTCTCTGTCTCTGGCTGTGTCTCTGTCCCTGTCTCTTTGTCTGTCTCTGTCCCCGTCTCTGTCACCGTCTCCGTCTTTGGCTCTATCTCTGTCTCTGTCTCTGTCCCCGTCCCTGTCCCTGTCGCTGTCTGTGTCTCTGCCTCTGTCTCTGTATCTGTCTCTGTCTCTGCCTATGTCTCAGTCTCTGTCTTCGCCTCTGTCTTCTTTTCCGTCTTTGTCTCCGCCTTTGGCTCCGTCTTTGTCACCGTCTCTGTCTCGTGCCCCTCTGTCTCTGTCTTCGCATTTGCCTCTGTCTTGGCCTCCGCCTTCGTCTCCGTCTTTGTCTCCTTCTCTGTCTCCGTCTTTGTCTCAGTCTTTGTCTCCGTCTTTGTCTCCGTCTTTGTCTCCGTCTTTGTCTTCTTACTTGTCTCTGTTTTTGTCTCCGTCTTTGTCTCCGTCTTTGTCTCCGTCTTTGTCTCTATCTCTGTCTCTGTCTCTGTCTCTGTCTCCGTCTCTGTCTCTGTCTCTGCCTCTGTCTCTGTCTCGGTATCTTTCACTGTCTCTGTCTCTGTCCCTCTCTCTGCCCCTGTCTCTGTCCCTGCCTCTGTCTCTGTCTCGGTATCTTTCACTGTCTCTGTCTCTGTCCCTCTCTCTGCCCCTGTCTCTGTCTCTGTCTCTCTCTCTTTTCCTGTCTCTGACTCTGTCTCTGTCTCTGTCTCTCTCTCTGTTCCCGTCTCTGTCTCCGCCTCTGCCTCTGTCTCTGTCCTTGTCTCCATCTTTGTCTCCGTCCTTGTCTCTGTCTTTGTCTCCGTCTTTGTCTCCGTCATTTTCTCTGTCTCTCTCTCTGTCTCTGTCCCTGTCTCTGTCTCCGTCTCCGTCTCTGTCTCTGTCTCTGTCTCTGTCTCTATCTCTGTCTCTGTCTCAGTCTCTGTCTCTGTCTCTGTCTCTGTCTCTGTCTCTGCCTATGTCTCAGTCTCTGTCTTCGCCTCTGTCTTCTTTTCCGTCTTTGTCTCCGCCTTTGGCTCCGTCTTTGTCACCGTCTCTGTCTCGTGCCCCTCTGTCTCTGTCCTCGCATTTGTCTCTGTCTTGGCCTCCGCCTTCGTCTCCGTCTTTGTCTCCTTCTCTGTCTCCGTCTATGTCTCAGTCTTTGTCTCCGTCTTTGTCTCCGTCTTTGTCTCCGTCTTTGTCTTCTTACTTGTCTCTGTTTTTGTCTCCGTCTTTGCCTCCGTCTTTGTCTCCGTCTTTGTCTCTATCTCTGTCTCTGTCTCTGTCTCTGTCTCCGTCTCTGTCTCTGTCTCTGCCTCTGTCTCTGTCTCGGTATCTTTCACTGTCTCTGTCTCTGTCCCTCTCTCTGCCCCTGTCTCTGTCTCTGTCTCTTTCTCTTTTCCTGTCTCTGACTCTGTCTCTGTCTCTGTCTCTCTCTGTGTTCCCGTCTCTGTCTCCGCCTCTGCCTCTGTCTCTGTCCTTGTCTCCATCTTTGTCTCCGTCCTTGTCTCTGGCTTTGTCTCCGTCTTTGTCTCCGTCATTTTCTCTGTCTCTCTCTCTGTCTCTGTCCCTGTCTCTGTCTCCGTCTCCGTCTCTGTCTCTGTCTCTGTCTCTGTCTCTATCTCTGTCTCTGTCTCAGTCTCTGTCTCTGTCTCTGTCTCTGTCTCTGTCTCTGTCTCTGTCTCGGTCTCTGTCTCTGTCTCTGTCTCTGTCCCCGTCCCTGCCCCTGTCCCTGTCGCTGTCTGTGTCTCTGCCTCTGTCTCTGTCTCTGTCTCTGTCTCTGTCTGTATCTCTGTCTCCGTCTTTGCCTCCGTCTTTGTCTCCTGCTCCACCGTCTTTGTTTCCTGCCACTCCGTCTTTATCTCCTGCCGCCCTGTCTCTGTCTCTGCTCCTCTGTCTCTGTCTCTGTCACTGTATCTGTCTCTGTCTCTGTCTGTTTCTCTGTCTCCGTCTTTGGCTCCGTCTTTGTCTGCGTCTTTAACTCCGTCTTTGCCTTCGTCTTTGTCTCCGTCTTTGTCTCCGTCTTTATCTCCATCTTTGTCTCCTGCCCCTCCGCCTTCGTCTCCTGCCCCTCCGTCTTTATGTCCTGCCCCTCTGTCTCTGTCTCTGCCCCTCTGACTCTGTCTCTGTATCTGTCTCTGTCTCTGTCTCCGTCTTTGTCTCTGTTTTTATCTCTGTCTCTGTCTTTGCCCTTGTCTTTGTCTCGGTCTTTGTCACCGTCTTTGTCTCCGTCTTTGTCACCGTCTTTGTCTCCGTCTTCGTCTTCCTCTTTGTTTCCGCCTTTGTCTCCGTCTTTGTCTCCTGCGCCAGGGTCACCGCCCTTGTCTCCTGCCCCTCTGTTTCTGTCGCTCTCTCTGTCTCTGTCTGTGTCTCTGTCTCGGTCTCTGTCTCTGCCTCTGTCTCTGCCTCCGCCTCTGTATCTGTCTCTGTCTCTGCCTCTGTCTCTGTCTCTGTCTCTGTATCTGACTCTGTCTCCGTCTTTGTCTTCGTCTTTGTCTCCCTCTTTGTCTCCGTCTTTGTCTCCGTCCATGTCTCCTGCGCATCTGTCTCGGCCTTTGTATCATGCACCTGTGTCTCTGTCTCTGTCTCTGTCTCTGCCTCTGCCTCTGTCTATGTCTCTGTCTCTGTCTCTGTATTACGCTCTGTCTCCGACTTTGTCTTCGCCTTTGTCTCCGTCTTTGTGCCTGTCTTTGTCTCCGTATTTGTATCCGTCTGTGTATCCATCTTTGTTTCCGTCTTTGTCTCCGTCTTTGCCTCCGTCTTTGTCTCCGTCTTTGTCTACGTCTTTGTCTCCGCCTTTGTCTCCGTCTTTGTCACCGTCTTTGTCTCCGTCTTCGTCTTCCTCTTTGTTTCCGCCTTTGCCTCCGTCTTTGTCTCCTGCGCCAGGGTCACCGCCCTTGTGTCCTGCCCCTCTGTTTCTGTCGCTCTCTCTGTCTCTGTCTGTGTCTCTGTCTCGGTGTCTGTCTCTGCCTCTGTCTCTGCCTCTGTCTCTGTCCTTGTATCCGTCGTTGTCTCCGTCTCTGTCACCGTCTTTGTCTCCGTCGTCGTCTTCCTCTTTGTCTCCGTCTTTGTCTCCGTCCATGTCTCCTGCCCCTCTGTTTCTGTCGCTCCCTCTGTCTCTGTCTGTGTCTCTGTCTCGGTCCCTGTCTCTGCCTCTGTCTCTGCCTCTGTCTCTGTATCTGTCTCTGTCTCTGTCTCTGTCTCTGTCTCTGTCTCTGCCTCTGTCTCTGTCCTGTCTCTGTCTCTGTCTCTGTCTCTGTTCTTGTATCCGTCGTTGTCTCCGTCGTCGTCTTCCTCTTTGTCTCCGCCTTTGTCTCCGTCTTTGTCACCGTCTTTGTCTCCGTCTTTGTCTCCGTCTTTGTCTACGTCTTTGTCTCCGTCTTTGTCTCCGTCTCTGCCTCCGTCTTTGTCTCAGTCGTTGTCTCCGTCTTTGTCTCCGTCTTTGTCTACGTCTTTGTCTCCGCCTTTGTCTCCGTCTTTGTCACCGTCTTTGTCTCCGTCTTCGTCTTCCTCTTTGTTTCCGCCTTTGTCTCCGTCTTTGTCTCCTGCGCCAGGGTCACCGCCCTTGTCTCCTGCCCCTCTGTTTCTGTCGCTCTCTCTGTCTCTGTCCTGTGTCTCTGTCTCGGTGTCTGTCTCTGCCTCTGTCTCTGCCTCTGTCTCTGTCCTTGTATCCGTCGTTGTCTCCGTCTCTGTCACCGTCTTTGTCTCCGTCGTCGTCTTCCTCTTTGTCTCCGTCTTTGTCTCCGTCTTTGTCACCGTCTTTGTCTCCGTCTTTGTCTCCGTCTTTGTCTACGTCTTTGTCTCCGTCTTTGTCTCCGTCCATGTCTCCGGCCCCTCTGTCTCGGTCTTTGTCTCATGCGCCTCTGTCTCTGTCTCTGCCTCTGTCTGTGTCTATGTCTCTGTCTCCGCCTCTGCATCGGTCTCTGTCCCTGTCCCTGTCCCTGTCTCTGTCTCTGTCCCTGTCTCTGTCTCTGTCTCTGTCTCCGTCTCTGTCTCTGTCTCTGTCTCTGCCTCTGTCTCTGTCTCTGTCTCTGTATCTGACTCTGTCTCCGTCTTTGTCTTCGTCTTTGTCTCCGTCTTTGTCTACGTCTTTGTCTCCGTCTTTGTCTCCGTCCATGTCTCCGTCTTTGTCTCCGTCCATGTCTCCTGCGCATCTGTCTCGGCCTTTGTATCATGCACCTGTGTCTCTGTCTCTGTCTCTGTCTCTGTATTACACACTGTCTCCGTCGCTGTCTCCGTCTTTATCTCCATCTGTGTCTCCGTCTTTGCCTCCGTCTTCTTTTCCGTGTTTTTCTTCGTCTTTGTCTCCCGCCCCGCCGTCTTTGTCTACTGCCACTCTGTCTCTATCTCTGTCTCTGTCTCTGTCTTTATCTCTGTCTCTGTCTTGGCCTCCGTCCTCGTCTCCGTCTTTGTCTCCTTCTCCGTCTTCGTCTTAGTCTCCGTCCTTGTCTCTGTCGTTGTCTCCGTATTTGTCTCCGTCTGTGTCTCCATCTTTGTCTCCGTCTTTGTCTACGTCTTTGTCTCCGTCTTTGTCTCCGTCCATGTCTCCTGCGCATCTGTCTCGGCCTTTGTATCATGCACCTGTGTCTCTGTCTCTGTCTCTGCCTCTGTCTCTGTCTCTGTCTCTGTCTCTGTCTGTGTCTGTGTCTTTGTCCTCCGCATCGGACTCTGTCTCCCTGTCTGTCTCCGCCTTTGTCTCTGCCTTGGTCTCCGTATTTGTCTCCGTCTGTGTCTCCACCTTTGTCTCCGTCTTTGTCTCCGCCTTTGTCTCAGTCGTTGTCTCCGTCTTTGTCTCCGTCTTTGTCTACGTCTTTGTCTCCGCCTTTGTCTCCGTCTTCGTCACCGTCTTTGTCTCCGTCTTCGTCTTCCTCTTTGTTTCCGCCTTTGTCTCCGTCTTTGTCTCCTGCGCCAGGGTCACCGCCCTTGTCTCCTGCCCCTCTGTTTCTGTCGCTCTCCCTGTCTCTGTCTGTGTCTCTGTCTCGGTCCCTGTCTCTGCCTCTGTCTCTGCCTCTGTCTCTGCCTCTGTCTCTGTCTCCGTCTCCATCTCTGTCTCTGTCTCTGGCTCTGTCTTTGTCTCTGTCTGTGTCTCTGTCTGTGTCTCTGTCTCTGTCTCTGGCTCTGTCTCTGTCTCTGCCGGTGTCTCTGTCCCTGTCTCTGTCTCAGTCTCTGTCTCTGTCTCTGTCTCTGCCTCTGTCTCTGTCTCTGTCTCTGTATCTGACTCTGTCTCCGTCTTTGTCTTCGTCTTTGTCTCCGTCTTTGTCTCCGTCTTTGTCTCCGTCTTTGTCTCCGTCCATGTCTCCTGCGCATCTGTCTCGGCCTTTGTATCATGCACCTGTGTCTCTGTCTCTGTCTCTGTCTCTGTCTGTGTCTCTGTCTCTGTCTCTGTATTACACTCTGTCTCCGTCTTTGTCTTCGTCTTTGTCTTCGTCTTTGTCTCCGTCTTTGTGCCTGTCTTTGTCTCCGTGTTTGTATCCGTCTGTGTATCCATCTTTGTCTCCGTCTTTGTCTCCGTCTTTGCCTCCGTCCTTGTCCCCGTCTTTGTCTACGTCTTTGTCTCCGTCTTTGTCTCCGTCCATGTCTCCTGCCCCTCTGTCTCGGTCTTTGTCTCATGCACCTCTGTCTCTGTCTCTGTCTCTGTCTCTGTCTCTGTCTCTGTCTCTGTCTCTGTCTGTGTCTGTGTCTCTGTCTTTGTCTCCGCATCGGACTCTGTCTCCGTCTCTGTCTCCGCCTTTGTCTCTGCCTTGGTCTCCGTATTTGTCTCCGTCTGTGTCTCCACATTTGTCTCCGCCTTTGTCTCAGTCGTTGTCTCCGTCTTTGTCTCCGTCGTTGTCTACGTCTTTGTCTCCGCCTTTGTCTCCGTCTTTGTCACCGTCTTTGTCTCCGTCTTCGTCTCCCTCTTTGTTTCCGCCTTTGTCTCCGTCTTTGTCTCCTGCGCCAGGGTCACCGCCCTTGTCTCCTGCCCCACTGTTTCTGTCGCTCTCTCTGTCTCTGTCTGTGTCTCTGTCTCGGTCCCTGTCTCTGCCTCTGTCTCTGCCTCTGTCTCTGTATCTGTCTCTGTCTCTGTCTCTGTCTCTGTCTCTGTCTCTGTCTCTGTCTCTGTCCCCGTCCCTGCCCCTGTCCCTGTCGCTGTCTGTGTCTCTGCCTCTGTCTCTGTCTCTGTCTCTGTCTCTGTCTGTATCTCTGTCTCCGTCTTTGCCTCCGTCTTTGTCTCCTGCTCCACCGTCTTTGTTTCCTGCCACTCCGTCTTTATCTCCTGCCGCCCTGTCTCTGTCTCTGCTCCTCTGTCTCTGTCTCTGTCACTGTATCTGTCTCTGTCTCTGTCTGTTTCTCTGTCTCCGTCTTTGGCTCCGTCTTTGTCTGCGTCTGTAACTCCGTCTTTGCCTTCGTCTTTGTCTCCGTCTTTGTCTCCGTCTTTATCTCCATCTTTGTCTCCTGCCCCTCCGCCTTCGTCTCCTGCCCCTCCGTCTTTATGTCCTGCCCCTCTGTCTCTGTCTCTGCCCCTCTGACTCTGTCTCTGTATCTGTCTCTGTCTCTGTCTCCGTCTTTGTCTCTGTTTTTATCTCTGTCTCTGTCTTTGCCCTTGTCTTTGTCTCGGTCTTTGTCACCGTCTTTGTCTCCGTCTTTGTCACCGTCTTTGTCTCCGTCTTCGTCTTCCTCTTTGTTTCCGCCTTTGTCTCCGTCTTTGTCTCCTGCGCCAGGGTCACCGCCCTTGTCTCCTGCCCCTCTGTTTCTGTCGCTCTCTCTGTCTCTGTCTGTGTCTCTGTCTCGGTCTCTGTCTCTGCCTCTGTCTCTGCCTCCGCCTCTGTATCTGTCTCTGTCTCTGCCTCTGTCTCTGTCTCTGTCTCTGTATCTGACTCTGTCTCCGTCTTTGTCTTCGTCTTTGTCTCCCTCTTTGTCTCCGTCTTTGTCTCCGTCCATGTCTCCTGCGCATCTGTCTCGGCCTTTGTATCATGCACCTGTGTCTCTGTCTCTGTCTCTGTCTCTGCCTCTGCCTCTGTCTATGTCTCTGTCTCTGTCTCTGTATTACGCTCTGTCTCCGACTTTGTCTTCGCCTTTGTCTCCGTCTTTGTGCCTGTCTTTGTCTCCGTATTTGTATCCGTCTGTGTATCCATCTTTGTTTCCGTCTTTGTCTCCGTCTTTGCCTCCGTCTTTGTCTCCGTCTTTGTCTACGTCTTTGTCTCCGCCTTTGTCTCCGTCTTTGTCACCGTCTTTGTCTCCGTCTTCGTCTTCCTCTTTGTTTCCGCCTTTGCCTCCGTCTTTGTCTCCTGCGCCAGGGTCACCGCCCTTGTGTCCTGCCCCTCTGTTTCTGTCGCTCTCTCTGTCTCTGTCTGTGTCTCTGTCTCGGTGTCTGTCTCTGCCTCTGTCTCTGCCTCTGTCTCTGTCCTTGTATCCGTCGTTGTCTCCGTCTCTGTCACCGTCTTTGTCTCCGTCGTCGTCTTCCTCTTTGTCTCCGTCTTTGTCTCCGTCCATGTCTCCTGCCCCTCTGTTTCTGTCGCTCCCTCTGTCTCTGTCTGTGTCTCTGTCTCGGTCCCTGTCTCTGCCTCTGTCTCTGCCTCTGTCTCTGTATCTGTCTCTGTCTCTGTCTCTGTCTCTGTCTCTGTCTCTGCCTCTGTCTCTGTCCCTGTCTCTGTCTCTGTCTCTGTCTCTGTCTCTGTTCTTGTATCCGTCGTTGTCTCCGTCGTCGTCTTCCTCTTTGTCTCCGCCTTTGTCTCCGTCTTTGTCACCGTCTTTGTCTCCGTCTTTGTCTCCGTCTTTGTCTACGTCTTTGTCTCCGTCTTTGTCTCCGTCTCTGCCTCCGTCTTTGTCTCAGTCGTTGTCTCCGTCTTTGTCTCCGTCTTTGTCTACGTCTTTGTCTCCGCCTTTGTCTCCGTCTTTGTCACCGTCTTTGTCTCCGTCTTCGTCTTCCTCTTTGTTTCCGCCTTTGTCTCCGTCTTTGTCTCCTGCGCCAGGGTCACCGCCCTTGTCTCCTGCCCCTCTGTTTCTGTCGCTCTCTCTGTCTCTGTCTGTGTCTCTGTCTCGGTGTCTGTCTCTGCCTCTGTCTCTGCCTCTGTCTCTGTCCTTGTATCCGTCGTTGTCTCCGTCTCTGTCACCGTCTTTGTCTCCGTCGTCGTCTTCCTCTTTGTCTCCGTCTTTGTCTCCGTCTTTGTCACCGTCTTTGTCTCCGTCTTTGTCTCCGTCTTTGTCTACGTCTTTGTCTCCGTCTTTGTCTCCGTCCATGTCTCCGGCCCCTCTGTCTCGGTCTTTGTCTCATGCGCCTCTGTCTCTGTCTCTGCCTCTGTCTGTGTCTATGTCTCTGTCTCCGCCTCTGCATCGGTCTCTGTCCCTGTCCCTGTCCCTGTCTCTGTCTCTGTCCCTGTCTCTGTCTCTGTCTCTGTCTCCGTCTCTGTCTCTGTCTCTGTCTCTGCCTCTGTCTCTGTCTCTGTCTCTGTATCTGACTCTGTCTCCGTCTTTGTCTTCGTCTTTGTCTCCGTCTTTGTCTACGTCTTTGTCTCCGTCTTTGTCTCCGTCCATGTCTCCGTCTTTGTCTCCGTCCATGTCTCCTGCGCATCTGTCTCGGCCTTTGTATCATGCACCTGTGTCTCTGTCTCTGTCTCTGTCTCTGTATTACACACTGTCTCCGTCGCTGTCTCCGTCTTTATCTCCATCTGTGTCTCCGTCTTTGCCTCCGTCTTCTTTTCCGTGTTTTTCTTCGTCTTTGTCTCCCGCCCCGCCGTCTTTGTCTACTGCCACTCTGTCTCTATCTCTGTCTCTGTCTCTGTCTTTATCTCTGTCTCTGTCTTGGCCTCCGTCCTCGTCTCCGTCTTTGTCTCCTTCTCCGTCTTCGTCTTAGTCTCCGTCCTTGTCTCTGTCGTTGTCTCCGTATTTGTCTCCGTCTGTGTCTCCATCTTTGTCTCCGTCTTTGTCTACGTCTTTGTCTCCGTCTTTGTCTCCGTCCATGTCTCCTGCGCATCTGTCTCGGCCTTTGTATCATGCACCTGTGTCTCTGTCTCTGTCTCTGCCTCTGTCTCTGTCTCTGTCTCTGTCTCTGTCTGTGTCTGTGTCTTTGTCTCCGCATCGGACTCTGTCTCCCTGTCTGTCTCCGCCTTTGTCTCTGCCTTGGTCTCCGTATTTGTCTCCGTCTGTGTCTCCACCTTTGTCTCCGTCTTTGTCTCCGCCTTTGTCTCAGTCGTTGTCTCCGTCTTTGTCTCCGTCTTTGTCTACGTCTTTGTCTCCGCCTTTGTCTCCGTCTTCGTCACCGTCTTTGTCTCCGTCTTCGTCTTCCTCTTTGTTTCCGCCTTTGTCTCCGTCTTTGTCTCCTGCGCCAGGGTCACCGCCCTTGTCTCCTGCCCCTCTGTTTCTGTCGCTCTCCCTGTCTCTGTCTGTGTCTCTGTCTCGGTCCCTGTCTCTGCCTCTGTCTCTGCCTCTGTCTCTGCCTCTGTCTCTGTCTCCGTCTCCATCTCTGTCTCTGTCTCTGGCTCTGTCTTTGTCTCTGTCTGTGTCTCTGTCTGTGTCTCTGTCTCTGTCTCTGGCTCTGTCTCTGTCTCTGCCGGTGTCTCTGTCCCTGTCTCTGTCTCAGTCTCTGTCTCTGTCTCTGTCTCTGCCTCTGTCTCTGTCTCTGTCTCTGTATCTGACTCTGTCTCCGTCTTTGTCTTCGTCTTTGTCTCCGTCTTTGTCTCCGTCTTTGTCTCCGTCTTTGTCTCCGTCCATGTCTCCTGCGCATCTGTCTCGGCCTTTGTATCATGCACCTGTGTCTCTGTCTCTGTCTCTGTCTCTGTCTGTGTCTCTGTCTCTGTCTCTGTATTACACTCTGTCTCCGTCTTTGTCTTCGTCTTTGTCTTCGTCTTTGTCTCCGTCTTTGTGCCTGTCTTTGTCTCCGTGTTTGTATCCGTCTGTGTATCCATCTTTGTCTCCGTCTTTGTCTCCGTCTTTGCCTCCGTCCTTGTCCCCGTCTTTGTCTACGTCTTTGTCTCCGTCTTTGTCTCCGTCCATGTCTCCTGCCCCTCTGTCTCGGTCTTTGTCTCATGCACCTCTGTCTCTGTCTCTGTCTCTGTCTCTGTCTCTGTCTCTGTCTCTGTCTCTGTCTGTGTCTGTGTCTCTGTCTTTGTCTCCGCATCGGACTCTGTCTCCGTCTCTGTCTCCGCCTTTGTCTCTGCCTTGGTCTCCGTATTTGTCTCCGTCTGTGTCTCCACATTTGTCTCCGCCTTTGTCTCAGTCGTTGTCTCCGTCTTTGTCTCCGTCGTTGTCTACGTCTTTGTCTCCGCCTTTGTCTCCGTCTTTGTCACCGTCTTTGTCTCCGTCTTCGTCTCCCTCTTTGTTTCCGCCTTTGTCTCCGTCTTTGTCTCCTGCGCCAGGGTCACCGCCCTTGTCTCCTGCCCCACTGTTTCTGTCGCTCTCTCTGTCTCTGTCTGTGTCTCTGTCTCGGTCCCTGTCTCTGCCTCTGTCTCTGCCTCTGTCTCTGTATCTGTCTCTGTCTCTGTCTCTGTCTCTGTCTCTGTCTCTGTCTCTGTGTCTGTCTCTGTCACCGTCTCTGTCTCTGTCTCGGTCTTTGTCTCTGTCTCTGTCCCTGGCACTGTCTCTGCCTCTGTCACCGTCTCTGTCTCTGTCTCGGTCTCTGTCTCTGTCTCTGTCTCTGTCTCTGTCTCTGTCTCTGTCTCTGTCTCTGTCTCTGTCTCGGTCTCTGTCTCTGTCTCTGTCTCTGTCCCCGTCCCTGCCCCTGTCCCTGTCGCTGTCTGTGTCTCTGCCTCTGTCTCTGTCTCTGTCTCTGTCTCTGTCTGTATCTCTGTCTCCGTCTTTGCCTCCGTCTTTGTCTCCTGCTCCACCGTCTTTGTTTCCTGCCACTCCGTCTTTATCTCCTGCCGCCCTGTCTCTGTCTCTGCTCCTCTGTCTCTGTCTCTGTCACTGTATCTGTCTCTGTCTCTGTCTGTTTCTCTGTCTCCGTCTTTGGCTCCGTCTTTGTCTGCGTCTTTAACTCCGTCTTTGCCTTCGTCTTTGTCTCCGTCTTTGTCTCCGTCTTTATCTCCATCTTTGTCTCCTGCCCCTCCGCCTTCGTCTCCTGCCCCTCCGTCTTTATGTCCTGCCCCTCTGTCTCTGTCTCTGCCCCTCTGACTCTGTCTCTGTATCTGTCTCTGTCTCTGTCTCCGTCTTTGTCTCTGTTTTTATCTCTGTCTCTGTCTTTGCCCTTGTCTTTGTCTCGGTCTTTGTCACCGTCTTTGTCTCCGTCTTTGTCACCGTCTTTGTCTCCGTCTTCGTCTTCCTCTTTGTTTCCGCCTTTGTCTCCGTCTTTGTCTCCTGCGCCAGGGTCACCGCCCTTGTCTCCTGCCCCTCTGTTTCTGTCGCTCTCTCTGTCTCTGTCTGTGTCTCTGTCTCGGTCTCTGTCTCTGCCTCTGTCTCTGCCTCCGCCTCTGTATCTGTCTCTGTCTCTGCCTCTGTCTCTGTCTCTGTCTCTGTATCTGACTCTGTCTCCGTCTTTGTCTTCGTCTTTGTCTCCCTCTTTGTCTCCGTCTTTGTCTCCGTCCATGTCTCCTGCGCATCTGTCTCGGCCTTTGTATCATGCACCTGTGTCTCTGTCTCTGTCTCTGTCTCTGCCTCTGCCTCTGTCTATGTCTCTGTCTCTGTCTCTGTATTACGCTCTGTCTCCGACTTTGTCTTCGCCTTTGTCTCCGTCTTTGTGCCTGTCTTTGTCTCCGTATTTGTATCCGTCTGTGTATCCATCTTTGTTTCCGTCTTTGTCTCCGTCTTTGCCTCCGTCTTTGTCTCCGTCTTTGTCTACGTCTTTGTCTCCGCCTTTGTCTCCGTCTTTGTCACCGTCTTTGTCTCCGTCTTCGTCTTCCTCTTTGTTTCCGCCTTTGCCTCCGTCTTTGTCTCCTGCGCCAGGGTCACCGCCCTTGTGTCCTGCCCCTCTGTTTCTGTCGCTCTCTCTGTCTCTGTCTGTGTCTCTGTCTCGGTGTCTGTCTCTGCCTCTGTCTCTGCCTCTGTCTCTGTCCTTGTATCCGTCGTTGTCTCCGTCTCTGTCACCGTCTTTGTCTCCGTCGTCGTCTTCCTCTTTGTCTCCGTCTTTGTCTCCGTCCATGTCTCCTGCCCCTCTGTTTCTGTCGCTCCCTCTGTCTCTGTCTGTGTCTCTGTCTCGGTCCCTGTCTCTGCCTCTGTCTCTGCCTCTGTCTCTGTATCTGTCTCTGTCTCTGTCTCTGTCTCTGTCTCTGTCTCTGCCTCTGTCTCTGTCCCTGTCTCTGTCTCTGTCTCTGTCTCTGTCTCTGTTCTTGTATCCGTCGTTGTCTCCGTCGTCGTCTTCCTCTTTGTCTCCGCCTTTGTCTCCGTCTTTGTCACCGTCTTTGTCTCCGTCTTTGTCTCCGTCTTTGTCTACGTCTTTGTCTCCGTCTTTGTCTCCGTCTCTGCCTCCGTCTTTGTCTCAGTCGTTGTCTCCGTCTTTGTCTCCGTCTTTGTCTACGTCTTTGTCTCCGCCTTTGTCTCCGTCTTTGTCACCGTCTTTGTCTCCGTCTTCGTCTTCCTCTTTGTTTCCGCCTTTGTCTCCGTCTTTGTCTCCTGCGCCAGGGTCACCGCCCTTGTCTCCTGCCCCTCTGTTTCTGTCGCTCTCTCTGTCTCTGTCTGTGTCTCTGTCTCGGTGTCTGTCTCTGCCTCTGTCTCTGCCTCTGTCTCTGTCCTTGTATCCGTCGTTGTCTCCGTCTCTGTCACCGTCTTTGTCTCCGTCGTCGTCTTCCTCTTTGTCTCCGTCTTTGTCTCCGTCTTTGTCACCGTCTTTGTCTCCGTCTTTGTCTCCGTCTTTGTCTACGTCTTTGTCTCCGTCTTTGTCTCCGTCCATGTCTCCGGCCCCTCTGTCTCGGTCTTTGTCTCATGCGCCTCTGTCTCTGTCTCTGCCTCTGTCTGTGTCTATGTCTCTGTCTCCGCCTCTGCATCGGTCTCTGTCCCTGTCCCTGTCCCTGTCTCTGTCTCTGTCCCTGTCTCTGTCTCTGTCTCTGTCTCCGTCTCTGTCTCTGTCTCTGTCTCTGCCTCTGTCTCTGTCTCTGTCTCTGTATCTGACTCTGTCTCCGTCTTTGTCTTCGTCTTTGTCTCCGTCTTTGTCTACGTCTTTGTCTCCGTCTTTGTCTCCGTCCATGTCTCCGTCTTTGTCTCCGTCCATGTCTCCTGCGCATCTGTCTCGGCCTTTGTATCATGCACCTGTGTCTCTGTCTCTGTCTCTGTCTCTGTATTACACACTGTCTCCGTCGCTGTCTCCGTCTTTATCTCCATCTGTGTCTCCGTCTTTGCCTCCGTCTTCTTTTCCGTGTTTTTCTTCGTCTTTGTCTCCCGCCCCGCCGTCTTTGTCTACTGCCACTCTGTCTCTATCTCTGTCTCTGTCTCTGTCTTTATCTCTGTCTCTGTCTTGGCCTCCGTCCTCGTCTCCGTCTTTGTCTCCTTCTCCGTCTTCGTCTTAGTCTCCGTCCTTGTCTCTGTCGTTGTCTCCGTATTTGTCTCCGTCTGTGTCTCCATCTTTGTCTCCGTCTTTGTCTACGTCTTTGTCTCCGTCTTTGTCTCCGTCCATGTCTCCTGCGCATCTGTCTCGGCCTTTGTATCATGCACCTGTGTCTCTGTCTCTGTCTCTGCCTCTGTCTCTGTCTCTGTCTCTGTCTCTGTCTGTGTCTGTGTCTTTGTCTCCGCATCGGACTCTGTCTCCCTGTCTGTCTCCGCCTTTGTCTCTGCCTTGGTCTCCGTATTTGTCTCCGTCTGTGTCTCCACCTTTGTCTCCGTCTTTGTCTCCGCCTTTGTCTCAGTCGTTGTCTCCGTCTTTGTCTCCGTCTTTGTCTACGTCTTTGTCTCCGCCTTTGTCTCCGTCTTCGTCACCGTCTTTGTCTCCGTCTTCGTCTTCCTCTTTGTTTCCGCCTTTGTCTCCGTCTTTGTCTCCTGCGCCAGGGTCACCGCCCTTGTCTCCTGCCCCTCTGTTTCTGTCGCTCTCCCTGTCTCTGTCTGTGTCTCTGTCTCGGTCCCTGTCTCTGCCTCTGTCTCTGCCTCTGTCTCTGCCTCTGTCTCTGTCTCCGTCTCCATCTCTGTCTCTGTCTCTGGCTCTGTCTTTGTCTCTGTCTGTGTCTCTGTCTGTGTCTCTGTCTCTGTCTCTGGCTCTGTCTCTGTCTCTGCCGGTGTCTCTGTCCCTGTCTCTGTCTCAGTCTCTGTCTCTGTCTCTGTCTCTGCCTCTGTCTCTGTCTCTGTCTCTGTATCTGACTCTGTCTCCGTCTTTGTCTTCGTCTTTGTCTCCGTCTTTGTCTCCGTCTTTGTCTCCGTCTTTGTCTCCGTCCATGTCTCCTGCGCATCTGTCTCGGCCTTTGTATCATGCACCTGTGTCTCTGTCTCTGTCTCTGTCTCTGTCTGTGTCTCTGTCTCTGTCTCTGTATTACACTCTGTCTCCGTCTTTGTCTTCGTCTTTGTCTTCGTCTTTGTCTCCGTCTTTGTGCCTGTCTTTGTCTCCGTGTTTGTATCCGTCTGTGTATCCATCTTTGTCTCCGTCTTTGTCTCCGTCTTTGCCTCCGTCCTTGTCCCCGTCTTTGTCTACGTCTTTGTCTCCGTCTTTGTCTCCGTCCATGTCTCCTGCCCCTCTGTCTCGGTCTTTGTCTCATGCACCTCTGTCTCTGTCTCTGTCTCTGTCTCTGTCTCTGTCTCTGTCTCTGTCTCTGTCTGTGTCTGTGTCTCTGTCTTTGTCTCCGCATCGGACTCTGTCTCCGTCTCTGTCTCCGCCTTTGTCTCTGCCTTGGTCTCCGTATTTGTCTCCGTCTGTGTCTCCACATTTGTCTCCGCCTTTGTCTCAGTCGTTGTCTCCGTCTTTGTCTCCGTCGTTGTCTACGTCTTTGTCTCCGCCTTTGTCTCCGTCTTTGTCACCGTCTTTGTCTCCGTCTTCGTCTCCCTCTTTGTTTCCGCCTTTGTCTCCGTCTTTGTCTCCTGCGCCAGGGTCACCGCCCTTGTCTCCTGCCCCACTGTTTCTGTCGCTCTCTCTGTCTCTGTCTGTGTCTCTGTCTCGGTCCCTGTCTCTGCCTCTGTCTCTGCCTCTGTCTCTGTATCTGTCTCTGTCTCTGTCTCTGTCTCTGTCTCTGTCTCTGTCTCTGTCTCTGTCCCCGTCCCTGCCCCTGTCCCTGTCGCTGTCTGTGTCTCTGCCTCTGTCTCTGTCTCTGTCTCTGTCTCTGTCTGTATCTCTGTCTCCGTCTTTGCCTCCGTCTTTGTCTCCTGCTCCACCGTCTTTGTTTCCTGCCACTCCGTCTTTATCTCCTGCCGCCCTGTCTCTGTCTCTGCTCCTCTGTCTCTGTCTCTGTCACTGTATCTGTCTCTGTCTCTGTCTGTTTCTCTGTCTCCGTCTTTGGCTCCGTCTTTGTCTGCGTCTGTAACTCCGTCTTTGCCTTCGTCTTTGTCTCCGTCTTTGTCTCCGTCTTTATCTCCATCTTTGTCTCCTGCCCCTCCGCCTTCGTCTCCTGCCCCTCCGTCTTTATGTCCTGCCCCTCTGTCTCTGTCTCTGCCCCTCTGACTCTGTCTCTGTATCTGTCTCTGTCTCTGTCTCCGTCTTTGTCTCTGTTTTTATCTCTGTCTCTGTCTTTGCCCTTGTCTTTGTCTCGGTCTTTGTCACCGTCTTTGTCTCCGTCTTTGTCACCGTCTTTGTCTCCGTCTTCGTCTTCCTC
This sequence comes from Megachile willughbiella, assembly GCA_945859595.2. NCBI lineage: Eukaryota > Metazoa > Arthropoda > Insecta > Hymenoptera > Megachilidae > Megachile > Megachile willughbiella. Next base: position 19,218 of record CAMAOD020000099.1, read on the forward strand.
TTTGTTTCCGCCTTTGTCTCCGTCTTTGTCTCCTGCGCCAGGGTCACCGCCCTTGTCTCCTGCCCCTCTGTTTCTGTCGCTCTCTCTGTCTCTGTCTGTGTCTCTGTCTCGGTCTCTGTCTCTGCCTCTGTCTCTGCCTCCGCCTCTGTATCTGTCTCTGTCTCTGCCTCTGTCTCTGTCTCTGTCTCTGTATCTGACTCTGTCTCCGTCTTTGTCTTCGTCTTTGTCTCCCTCTTTGTCTCCGTCTTTGTCTCCGTCCATGTCTCCTGCGCATCTGTCTCGGCCTTTGTATCATGCACCTGTGTCTCTGTCTCTGTCTCTGTCTCTGCCTCTGCCTCTGTCTATGTCTCTGTCTCTGTCTCTGTATTACGCTCTGTCTCCGACTTTGTCTTCGCCTTTGTCTCCGTCTTTGTGCCTGTCTTTGTCTCCGTATTTGTATCCGTCTGTGTATCCATCTTTGTTTCCGTCTTTGTCTCCGTCTTTGCCTCCGTCTTTGTCTCCGTCTTTGTCTACGTCTTTGTCTCCGCCTTTGTCTCCGTCTTTGTCACCGTCTTTGTCTCCGTCTTCGTCTTCCTCTTTGTTTCCGCCTTTGCCTCCGTCTTTGTCTCCTGCGCCAGGGTCACCGCCCTTGTGTCCTGCCCCTCTGTTTCTGTCGCTCTCTCTGTCTCTGTCTGTGTCTCTGTCTCGGTGTCTGTCTCTGCCTCTGTCTCTGCCTCTGTCTCTGTCCTTGTATCCGTCGTTGTCTCCGTCTCTGTCACCGTCTTTGTCTCCGTCGTCGTCTTCCTCTTTGTCTCCGTCTTTGTCTCCGTCCATGTCTCCTGCCCCTCTGTTTCTGTCGCTCCCTCTGTCTCTGTCTGTGTCTCTGTCTCGGTCCCTGTCTCTGCCTCTGTCTCTGCCTCTGTCTCTGTATCTGTCTCTGTCTCTGTCTCTGTCTCTGTCTCTGTCTCTGCCTCTGTCTCTGTCCCTGTCTCTGTCTCTGTCTCTGTCTCTGTCTCTGTTCTTGTATCCGTCGTTGTCTCCGTCGTCGTCTTCCTCTTTGTCTCCGCCTTTGTCTCCGTCTTTGTCACCGTCTTTGTCTCCGTCTTTGTCTCCGTCTTTGTCTACGTCTTTGTCTCCGTCTTTGTCTCCGTCTCTGCCTCCGTCTTTGTCTCAGTCGTTGTCTCCGTCTTTGTCTCCGTCTTTGTCTACGTCTTTGTCTCCGCCTTTGTCTCCGTCTTTGTCACCGTCTTTGTCTCCGTCTTCGTCTTCCTCTTTGTTTCCGCCTTTGTCTCCGTCTTTGTCTCCTGCGCCAGGGTCACCGCCCTTGTCTCCTGCCCCTCTGTTTCTGTCGCTCTCTCTGTCTCTGTCTGTGTCTCTGTCTCGGTGTCTGTCTCTGCCTCTGTCTCTGCCTCTGTCTCTGTCCTTGTATCCGTCGTTGTCTCCGTCTCTGTCACCGTCTTTGTCTCCGTCGTCGTCTTCCTCTTTGTCTCCGTCTTTGTCTCCGTCTTTGTCACCGTCTTTGTCTCCGTCTTTGTCTCCGTCTTTGTCTACGTCTTTGTCTCCGTCTTTGTCTCCGTCCATGTCTCCGGCCCCTCTGTCTCGGTCTTTGTCTCATGCGCCTCTGTCTCTGTCTCTGCCTCTGTCTGTGTCTATGTCTCTGTCTCCGCCTCTGCATCGGTCTCTGTCCCTGTCCCTGTCCCTGTCTCTGTCTCTGTCCCTGTCTCTGTCTCTGTCTCTGTCTCCGTCTCTGTCTCTGTCTCTGTCTCTGCCTCTGTCTCTGTCTCTGTCTCTGTATCTGACTCTGTCTCCGTCTTTGTCTTCGTCTTTGTCTCCGTCTTTGTCTACGTCTTTGTCTCCGTCTTTGTCTCCGTCCATGTCTCCGTCTTTGTCTCCGTCCATGTCTCCTGCGCATCTGTCTCGGCCTTTGTATCATGCACCTGTGTCTCTGTCTCTGTCTCTGTCTCTGTATTACACACTGTCTCCGTCGCTGTCTCCGTCTTTATCTCCATCTGTGTCTCCGTCTTTGCCTCCGTCTTCTTTTCCGTGTTTTTCTTCGTCTTTGTCTCCCGCCCCGCCGTCTTTGTCTACTGCCACTCTGTCTCTATCTCTGTCTCTGTCTCTGTCTTTATCTCTGTCTCTGTCTTGGCCTCCGTCCTCGTCTCCGTCTTTGTCTCCTTCTCCGTCTTCGTCTTAGTCTCCGTCCTTGTCTCTGTCGTTGTCTCCGTATTTGTCTCCGTCTGTGTCTCCATCTTTGTCTCCGTCTTTGTCTACGTCTTTGTCTCCGTCTTTGTCTCCGTCCATGTCTCCTGCGCATCTGTCTCGGCCTTTGTATCATGCACCTGTGTCTCTGTCTCTGTCTCTGCCTCTGTCTCTGTCTCTGTCTCTGTCTCTGTCTGTGTCTGTGTCTTTGTCTCCGCATCGGACTCTGTCTCCCTGTCTGTCTCCGCCTTTGTCTCTGCCTTGGTCTCCGTATTTGTCTCCGTCTGTGTCTCCACCTTTGTCTCCGTCTTTGTCTCCGCCTTTGTCTCAGTCGTTGTCTCCGTCTTTGTCTCCGTCTTTGTCTACGTCTTTGTCTCCGCCTTTGTCTCCGTCTTCGTCACCGTCTTTGTCTCCGTCTTCGTCTTCCTCTTTGTTTCCGCCTTTGTCTCCGTCTTTGTCTCCTGCGCCAGGGTCACCGCCCTTGTCTCCTGCCCCTCTGTTTCTGTCGCTCTCCCTGTCTCTGTCTGTGTCTCTGTCTCGGTCCCTGTCTCTGCCTCTGTCTCTGCCTCTGTCTCTGCCTCTGTCTCTGTCTCCGTCTCCATCTCTGTCTCTGTCTCTGGCTCTGTCTTTGTCTCTGTCTGTGTCTCTGTCTGTGTCTCTGTCTCTGTCTCTGGCTCTGTCTCTGTCTCTGCCGGTGTCTCTGTCCCTGTCTCTGTCTCAGTCTCTGTCTCTGTCTCTGTCTCTGCCTCTGTCTCTGTCTCTGTCTCTGTATCTGACTCTGTCTCCGTCTTTGTCTTCGTCTTTGTCTCCGTCTTTGTCTCCGTCTTTGTCTCCGTCTTTGTCTCCGTCCATGTCTCCTGCGCATCTGTCTCGGCCTTTGTATCATGCACCTGTGTCTCTGTCTCTGTCTCTGTCTCTGTCTGTGTCTCTGTCTCTGTCTCTGTATTACACTCTGTCTCCGTCTTTGTCTTCGTCTTTGTCTTCGTCTTTGTCTCCGTCTTTGTGCCTGTCTTTGTCTCCGTGTTTGTATCCGTCTGTGTATCCATCTTTGTCTCCGTCTTTGTCTCCGTCTTTGCCTCCGTCCTTGTCCCCGTCTTTGTCTACGTCTTTGTCTCCGTCTTTGTCTCCGTCCATGTCTCCTGCCCCTCTGTCTCGGTCTTTGTCTCATGCACCTCTGTCTCTGTCTCTGTCTCTGTCTCTGTCTCTGTCTCTGTCTCTGTCTCTGTCTGTGTCTGTGTCTCTGTCTTTGTCTCCGCATCGGACTCTGTCTCCGTCTCTGTCTCCGCCTTTGTCTCTGCCTTGGTCTCCGTATTTGTCTCCGTCTGTGTCTCCACATTTGTCTCCGCCTTTGTCTCAGTCGTTGTCTCCGTCTTTGTCTCCGTCGTTGTCTACGTCTTTGTCTCCGCCTTTGTCTCCGTCTTTGTCACCGTCTTTGTCTCCGTCTTCGTCTCCCTCTTTGTTTCCGCCTTTGTCTCCGTCTTTGTCTCCTGCGCCAGGGTCACCGCCCTTGTCTCCTGCCCCACTGTTTCTGTCGCTCTCTCTGTCTCTGTCTGTGTCTCTGTCTCGGTCCCTGTCTCTGCCTCTGTCTCTGCCTCTGTCTCTGTATCTGTCTCTGTCTCTGTCTCTGTCTCTGTCTCTGTCTCTGTCTCTGTGTCTGTCTCTGTCACCGTCTCTGTCTCTGTCTCGGTCTTTGTCTCTGTCTCTGTCCCTGGCACTGTCTCTGCCTCTGTCACCGTCTCTGTCTCTGTCTCGGTCTCTGTCTCTGTCTCTGTCTCTGTCTCTGTCTCTGTCTCTGTCTCTGTCTCTGTCTCTGTCTCGGTCTCTGTCTCTGTCTCTGTCTCTGTCCCCGTCCCTGCCCCTGTCCCTGTCGCTGTCTGTGTCTCTGCCTCTGTCTCTGTCTCTGTCTCTGTCTCTGTCTGTATCTCTGTCTCCGTCTTTGCCTCCGTCTTTGTCTCCTGCTCCACCGTCTTTGTTTCCTGCCACTCCGTCTTTATCTCCTGCCGCCCTGTCTCTGTCTCTGCTCCTCTGTCTCTGTCTCTGTCACTGTATCTGTCTCTGTCTCTGTCTGTTTCTCTGTCTCCGTCTTTGGCTCCGTCTTTGTCTGCGTCTTTAACTCCGTCTTTGCCTTCGTCTTTGTCTCCGTCTTTGTCTCCGTCTTTATCTCCATCTTTGTCTCCTGCCCCTCCGCCTTCGTCTCCTGCCCCTCCGTCTTTATGTCCTGCCCCTCTGTCTCTGTCTCTGCCCCTCTGACTCTGTCTCTGTATCTGTCTCTGTCTCTGTCTCCGTCTTTGTCTCTGTTTTTATCTCTGTCTCTGTCTTTGCCCTTGTCTTTGTCTCGGTCTTTGTCACCGTCTTTGTCTCCGTCTTTGTCACCGTCTTTGTCTCCGTCTTCGTCTTCCTCTTTGTTTCCGCCTTTGTCTCCGTCTTTGTCTCCTGCGCCAGGGTCACCGCCCTTGTCTCCTGCCCCTCTGTTTCTGTCGCTCTCTCTGTCTCTGTCTGTGTCTCTGTCTCGGTCTCTGTCTCTGCCTCTGTCTCTGCCTCCGCCTCTGTATCTGTCTCTGTCTCTGCCTCTGTCTCTGTCTCTGTCTCTGTATCTGACTCTGTCTCCGTCTTTGTCTTCGTCTTTGTCTCCCTCTTTGTCTCCGTCTTTGTCTCCGTCCATGTCTCCTGCGCATCTGTCTCGGCCTTTGTATCATGCACCTGTGTCTCTGTCTCTGTCTCTGTCTCTGCCTCTGCCTCTGTCTATGTCTCTGTCTCTGTCTCTGTATTACGCTCTGTCTCCGACTTTGTCTTCGCCTTTGTCTCCGTCTTTGTGCCTGTCTTTGTCTCCGTATTTGTATCCGTCTGTGTATCCATCTTTGTTTCCGTCTTTGTCTCCGTCTTTGCCTCCGTCTTTGTCTCCGTCTTTGTCTACGTCTTTGTCTCCGCCTTTGTCTCCGTCTTTGTCACCGTCTTTGTCTCCGTCTTCGTCTTCCTCTTTGTTTCCGCCTTTGTCTCCGTCTTTGTCTCCTGCGCCAGGGTCACCGCCCTTGTGTCCTGCCCCTCTGTTTCTGTCGCTCTCTCTGTCTCTGTCTGTGTCTCTGTCTCGGTGTCTGTCTCTGCCTCTGTCTCTGCCTCTGTCTCTGTCCTTGTATCCGTCGTTGTCTCCGTCTCTGTCACCGTCTTTGTCTCCGTCGTCGTCTTCCTCTTTGTCTCCGTCTTTGTCTCCGTCCATGTCTCCTGCCCCTCTGTTTCTGTCGCTCCCTCTGTCTCTGTCTGTGTCTCTGTCTCGGTCCCTGTCTCTGCCTCTGTCTCTGCCTCTGTCTCTGTATCTGTCTCTGTCTCTGTCTCTGTCTCTGTCTCTGTCTCTGCCTCTGTCTCTGTCCCTGTCTCTGTCTCTGTCTCTGTCTCTGTCTCTGTTCTTGTATCCGTCGTTGTCTCCGTCGTCGTCTTCCTCTTTGTCTCCGCCTTTGTCTCCGTCTTTGTCACCGTCTTTGTCTCCGTCTTTGTCTCCGTCTTTGTCTACGTCTTTGTCTCCGTCTTTGTCTCCGTCTCTGCCTCCGTCTTTGTCTCAGTCGTTGTCTCCGTCTTTGTCTCCGTCTTTGTCTACGTCTTTGTCTCCGCCTTTGTCTCCGTCTTTGTCACCGTCTTTGTCTCCGTCTTCGTCTTCCTCTTTGTTTCCGCCTTTGTCTCCGTCTTTGTCTCCTGCGCCAGGGTCACCGCCCTTGTCTCCTGCCCCTCTGTTTCTGTCGCTCTCTCTGTCTCTGTCTGTGTCTCTGTCTCGGTGTCTGTCTCTGCCTCTGTCTCTGCCTCTGTCTCTGTCCTTCTATCCGTCGTTGTCTCCGTCTCTGTCACCGTCTTTGTCTCCGTCGTCGTCTTCCTCTTTGTCTCCGTCTTTGTCTCCGTCTTTGTCACCGTCTTTGTCTCCGTCTTTGTCTCCGTCTTTGTCTACGTCTTTGTCTCCGTCTTTGTCTCCGTCCATGTCTCCGGCCCCTCTGTCTCGGTCTTTGTCTCATGCGCCTCTGTCTCTGTCTCTGCCTCTGTCTGTGTCTATGTCTCTGTCTCCGCCTCTGCATCGGTCTCTGTCCCTGTCCCTGTCCCTGTCTCTGTCTCTGTCCCTGTCTCTGTCTCTGTCTCTGTCTCCGTCTCTGTCTCTGTCTCTGACTCTGCCTCTGTCTCTGTCTCTGTCTCTGTATCTGACTCTGTCTCCGTCTTTGTCTTCGTCTTTGTCTCCGTCTTTGTCTACGTCTTTGTCTCCGTCTTTGTCTCCGTCCATGTCTCCGTCTTTGTCTCCGTCCATGTCTCCTGCGCATCTGTCTCGGCCTTTGTATCATGCACCTGTGTCTCTGTCTCTGTCTCTGTCTCTGTCTCTGTCTCTGTATTACACACTGTCTCCGTCGCTGTCTCCGTCTTTATCTCCATCTGTGTCTCCGTCTTTGCCTCCGTCTTCTTTTCCGTGTTTTTCTTCGTCTTTGTCTCCCGCCCCGCCGTCTTTGTCTACTGCCACTCTGTCTCTATCTCTGTCTCTGTCTCTGTCTTTATCTCTGTCTCTGTCTTGGCCTCCGTCCTCGTCTCCGTCTTTGTCTCCTTCTCCGTCTTCGTCTTAGTCTCCGTCCTTGTCTCTGTCGTTGTCTCCGTATTTGTCTCCGTCTGTGTCTCCATCTTTGTCTCCGTCTTTGTCTACGTCTTTGTCTCCGTCTTTGTCTCCGTCCATGTCTCCTGCGCATCTGTCTCGGCCTTTGTATCATGCACCTGTGTCTCTGTCTCTGTCTCTGCCTCTGTCTCTGTCTCTGTCTCTGTCTCTGTCTGTGTCTGTGTCTTTGTCTCCGCATCGGACTCTGTCTCCCTGTCTGTCTCCGCCTTTGTCTCTGCCTTGGTCCCGTATTTGTCTCCGTCTGTGTCTCCACCTTTGTCTCCGTCTTTGTCTCCGCCTTTGTCTCAGTCGTTGTCTCCGTCTTTGTCTCCGTCTTTGTCTACGTCTTTGTCTCCGCCTTTGTCTCCGTCTTCGTCACCGTCTTTGTCTCCGTCTTCGTCTTCCTCTTTGTTTCCGCCTTTGTCTCCGTCTTTGTCTCCTGCGCCAGGGTCACCGCCCTTGTCTCCTGCCCCTCTGTTTCTGTCGCTCTCCCTGTCTCTGTCTGTGTCTCTGTCTCGGTCCCTGTCTCTGCCTCTGTCTCTGCCTCTGTCTCTGCCTCTGTCTCTGTCTCCGTCTCCATCTCTGTCTCTGTCTCTGGCTCTGTCTTTGTCTCTGTCTGTGTCTCTGTCTGTGTCTCTGTCTCTGTCTCTGGCTCTGTCTCTGTCTCTGCCGGTGTCTCTGTCCCTGTCTCTGTCTCAGTCTCTGTCTCTGTCTCTGTCTCTGCCTCTGTCTCTGTCTCTGTCTCTGTATCTGACTCTGTCTCCGTCTTTGTGTTCGTCTTTGTCTCCGTCTTTGTCTACGTCTTTGTCTCCGTCTTTGTCTCCGTCCATGTCTCCTGCGCATCTGTCTCGGCCTTTGTATCATGCACCTGTGTCTCTGTCTCTGTCTCTGTCTCTGTCTGTGTCTCTGTCTCTGTCTCTGTATTACACTCTGTCTCCGTCTTTGTCTTCGTCTTTGTCTTCGTCTTTGTCTCCGTCTTTGTGCCTGTCTTTGTCTCCGTGTTTGTATCCGTCTGTGTATCCATCTTTGTCTCCGTCTTTGTCTCCGTCTTTGCCTCCGTCCTTGTCTCCGTCTTTGTCTACGTCTTTGTCTCCGTCTTTGTCTCCGTCCATGTCTCCTGCCCCTCTGTCTCGGTCTTTGTCTCATGCACCTCTGTCTCTGTCTCTGTCTCTGTCTCTGTCTCTGTCTCTGTCTCTGTCTCTGTCTCTGTCTCTGTCTCTGTCTGTGTCTGTGTCTCTGTCTTTGTCTCCGCATCGGACTCTGTCTCCGTCTCTGTCTCCGCCTTTGTCTCTGCCTTGGTCTCCGTATTTGTCTCCGTCTGTGTCTCCACATTTGTCTCCGCCTTTGTCTCAGTCGTTGTCTCCGTCTTTGTCTCCGTCGTTGTCTACGTCTTTGTCTCCGCCTTTGTCTCCGTCTTTGTCACCGTCTTTGTCTCCGTCTTCGTCTTCCTCTTTGTTTCCGCCTTTGTCTCCGTCTTTGTCTCCTGCGCCAGGGTCACCGCCCTTGTCTCCTGCCCCACTGTTTCTGTCGCTCTCTCTGTCTCTGTCTGTGTCTCTGTCTCGGTCCCTGTCTCTGCCTCTGTCTCTGCCTCTGTCTCTGTATCTGTCTCTGTCTCTGTCTCTGTCTCTGTCTCTGTCTCTGTCTCTGTCTCTGTGTCTGTCTCTGTCACCGTCTCTGTCTCTGTCTCGGTCTTTGTCTCTGTCTCTGTCCCTGGCACTGTCTCTGCCTCTGTCACCGTCTCTGTCTCTGTCTCAGTCTTTGTCTCTGTCTCTATCTCTGTCCCTGTCTGTGTCTGAGACCCTGCCTCTGTCTCTGTCTCTGTCTCTGTCTCTGTCTCTGTCCCTGTCTCTGTCTCTGTCTCTGTCTCTGTCTCTGCCTCTGTCTCTATCTCTGCCTCTGTCGCTGTCTCTCCCTCTGTCTCTGTCACCGTCTCTGTCCCTGACTCTGTCTCTGCCTCTGTCACCGTCTCTGTCTCTGTCTCGGTCTTTGTCTCTGTCTCTGTCTCTGTCTCTGTCTCGGTCTTCGTCTCTGTCTCTGTCTCTGTCTCTGTCTCTGTCTCTGTCTCTGTATGAGACTCTGCCTCTGTCCCTGTCTCTGTCTCTGTCCCTGTCTCTGTCTCTGTCTCTGTCTCTGTCTCTGTCTCTGTCTCTGTCCCTGTCTCTGGCTGTGTCTCTGTCTCTGTCTCTGTCTCTGTCTCTGTCTCTATCTCTGTCCCTGTCTCTGTCTGGGACTCTGCCTCTGTCTCTGTCTCTGTCTCTGTCTCTGTCTCTGTCTCTGTCTCTGTCTCTGTCTCTGTTTCTGTCTCTGTCTCTGCCTGAGACTCTGCCTCTGTCTCTGTCTCTGTCTCTGTCTCTGCCTCTGTCTCTGTCTCTGCCTCTGTCTCTGTCTCTGTCTCTGTCGCTGTCTCTCCCTCTGTCTCTGTCACCGTCTCTGTCCCTGGCTCTGTCTCTGCCTCTGTCACCGTCTCTGTCTCTGTCTCTGTCTCTGTCTCTGTCTCTGTCTCTGTCTCTGTCTCTGTCCCTGGCTCTGTCTCTGCCTCTGTCACCGTCTCTGTCTCTGTCTCGGTCTTTGTCTCTGCCTCTGTCTCTGTCTCTGTCTCTGTCTCTGTCTCTATCTCTGTCCCTGTCTCTGTCTGCGACTCTGCCTCTGTCTCTGTCTCTGTCTCTGTCTCTGTCTCTGTCTCTGTCTCTGTCTCTGTCTCTGTCTCTGTCTCTGTCTCTGTCTCTGTCTCTGTCTCTGTCTCTGTCTCTGCCTCTGTCTCCGTCTCTGTCTCTGTCTCGGTCTTTGTCTCCGTCTCTGTCTCCGTTTCTGTCTCTGTTTCTGTCTCTGTCTCCGTCTCTGTCTCTGTCTCTGCCTCTGTCTCTGTCTCGGCATCCTTCACTGCCTCTGTCTCTGTCTCTCTCTCTAGCTCTGCCTTTGTCTCTGTCGCTGGGACAGTCTCTGTCTTTGCCTCTGTCTTTGTATCTGTCTTTGCCTCCGCCTCTGTCTCCGTATTTGTCTCCATGTTTGCCTACGTCTTTGCCTCCGTCTGCTTTTCCGTGTTTGTCTCCGTCTTAGTCTCCTGCCCCTCCGTCTTTGTCTACTGCCACTCTGTCTCTGTCTCTGACCCTGTTCCAGTCTCTGTCTCGGCCTCTGCTTCTGTCTCCGTCTTTGTCTCCATCTTTGTCTCCGTCTTTGTCTCCGTCTTTGTCGCCGTCTTTATTTCCGTCGTCGTCTTCCTCTTCGTCTCCGTCTCTGTCTCCGCCTTTCTCTTTGCCTTTGTCTCCGTATTTGTCTCTGTCTGTGGCTCCATCTTTGTCTCCGTCTTTGCCTCCGTCTTCTTTTCCGTGTTTGTCTCTGTCCTTGTCTCCTGCCCCTCCGTCTTTGTCTACTGCCACTCTGTCTCTATCTCTGTCTCTGTCTTTGTCATTATCTCAGTCTCTGTCTTGGCTTCCGTCTTCGTCTCCGTCTTTGTCTCCTTCTCTGTCTTCGTCTTAGTCTCCGTCTTTGTCTCTGTCTATTTCTCCGTATTTGTCCCCCTCTGTGCCACCATCTTTGTCTCCGTCTTCGTCTCCGACTTTGTCTCTATATCTGTCTCTGTCTCTGTTTCTGTCTCCGCCTCTGTCTCTGTCTCTGTCTCTGTCTCTGCCTCTGTCTCTGTCTCTGTCTCTGTCTCTGTCTCTGTCTCTGTCTCTGTCTCTGTCTCTGTCTCTGTCTCTGTCTCTGTCTCTGTCTCTGTCTCTGTCTCTGTCTCTGTCCATGTCTCTGGCTGTGTCTCTGTCTCTGTCTGTGTCTCTGTCTCTGACTCTGTCTCTGTCGCTATCTCTCCCCCTGTCTCTGTCTCTGTCTATGTCTCTATCTCTGTCTCCGTCGCTGCCTCTCCACCTGTCTCTGTCTCTGTCTCTGTCTCTGTCTCTGTCTCTGTCTCTGGCTCTATCTCTGCCTCTGTCACCGTCTCTGTCTCTGTCTCTGTCTCTATCTCCGTCTCTGTCTCTGTCTCTGTCTCTGTCTCTGTCTTTGTCTCTGCCTCTGTCTCTGTCTCTGTCTGTGTCTCTGCCTCTCTCTCGGTCTTTGTGTCCGTCTCTGTCTCTGTCTCTGTCTCTGTCTCTGTCTGTGTCTCTGACTCTGTCTCTGCCTCTGTCTCTGTCTCTGTCTCTGTCTGTGTCTCTGCCTCTCTCTCGGTCTTTGTGTCCGTCTCTGTCTCTGTCTCTGTCTCTGTCTCTGTCTGTGTCTCTGACTCTGTCTCTGTCTCTGTCTCTGTCTCTGTCTCTGTCTCTGTCTCTGTCTCTGTCTCTGTCTCTGTCTCCGTCTCTGTCTCTGTCTCTGTCTCTGTCTCTGTTTCTGTCTCTGTCTCTGTCTCTATCTCTGTCCCTGTCTGTGTCTGAGACTCTGCATCTGTTTCTGTCTCTGTCTCTGTCTCTGTCTCTGTCTCTGTCTCTGTCTCTGTCTCTGTCTCTGTCTCTGTCTCTGCCTCTGTCTCTGTCTCTGTCTCGCTCTTTGTCTCTGTCTCTGTCCCTGGCTCTGTCTCTGCCTCTGTCACCGTCTCTGTCTCTGTCTCGGTCTCTGTCTCTGTCTCTGTCTCTGTCTCTGTCTCTGTCTCTGTCTCTGTCTCGGTCTTTGTCTCTGTCTCTGTCTCTGTCTCTGTCTCTGTCTGAGACTCTGCCTCTGTCTCTGTCTCTGTCGCTGTCTCTGTCTCCGTCTCTGTCTCTGTCTCTGTCTCTATCTCTGTACCTGTCTCTGTCTGAGACTCTGCCTCTGTCTCTGTCTCTGTCTCTGTCTCTGTCTCTGTGTCTGTCTCTGTCTCTGTCTCTGTCTGAGACTCTGCATCTGTCTCTGTCTCTGTCTCTGTCTCTGTCTCTGTCTCTGTCTCTGTCTCTGTCTCTGACTCTGTCTCTGTCTCTGTCTCTGTCTCTGTCTCTGTCTCTGTCTCTGTCTCTGTCTCTGTCTCTGTCTGTGTCTGTGTCTCTGTCTCTGTCTCCGTATCGGACTCTGTCTCTGTCTCTGTCTCTGTCTCTGTCTCTGTCTCTGTCTCTGTCTCTGTCTCTGTCTCTGTCTCTGTCTCTGTCTCTGTCTCTGTCTCTGTCTCTGTCTCTGTCTCTGTCTCTGTCTCTGTCTCTGTCTCTGTCTCTGTCTCTGTCTCTGTCTCTGTCTCTGTCTCTGTCTCTGTCTCTGTCTCTGTCTCTGTCTCTGTCTCTGTCTCTGTCTCTGTCTCTGTCTCTGTCTCTGTCTCTGTCTCTGTCTCTGTCTCTGTCCATGTCTCTGGCTGTGTCTCTGTCTCTGTCTGTGTCTCTGTCTCTGACTCTGTCTCTGTCGCTATCTCTCCCCCTGTCTCTGTCTCTGTCTATGTCTCTATCTCTGTCTCCGTCGCTGCCTCTCCACCTGTCTCTGTCTCTGTCTCTGTCTCTGTCTCTGGCTCTATCTCTGCCTCTGTCACCGTCTCTGTCTCTGTCTCTGTCTCTATCTCCGTCTCTGTCTCTGTCTCTGTCTCTGTCTTTGTCTCTGCCTCTGTCTCTGTCTCTGTCTGTGTCTCTGCCTCTCTCTCGGTCTTTGTGTCCGTCTCTGTCTCTGTCTCTGTCTCTGTCTCTGTCTCTGTCTGTGTCTCTGACTCTGTCTCTGCCTCTGTCTCTGTCTCTGTCTCTGTCTGTGTCTCTGCCTCTCTCTCGGTCTTTGTGTCCGTCTCTGTCTCTGTCTCTGTCTCTGTCTCTGTCTGTGTCTCTGACTCTGTCTCTGTCTCTGTCTCTGTCTCTGTCTCTGTCTCTGTCTCTGTCTCTGTCTCTGTCTCCGTCTCTGTCTCTGTCTCTGTCTCTGTTTCTGTCTCTGTCTCTGTCTCTATCTCTGTCCCTGTCTGTGTCTGAGACTCTGCATCTGTTTCTGTCTCTGTCTCTGTCTCTGTCTCTGTCTCTGTCTCTGTCTCTGTCTCTGTCTCTGTCTCTGTCTCTGTCTCTGCCTCTGTCTCTGTCTCTGTCTCGCTCTTTGTCTCTGTCTCTGTCCCTGGCTCTGTCTCTGCCTCTGTCACCGTCTCTGTCTCTGTCTCGGTCTCTGTCTCTGTCTCTGTCTCTGTCTCTGTCTCTGTCTCTGTCTCTGTCTCGGTCTTTGTCTCTGTCTCTGTCTCTGTCTCTGTCTCTGTCTGAGACTCTGCCTCTGTCTCTGTCTCTGTCGCTGTCTCTGTCTCCGTCTCTGTCTCTGTCTCTGTCTCTATCTCTGTACCTGTCTCTGTCTGAGACTCTGCCTCTGTCTCTGTCTCTGTCTCTGTCTCTGTCTCTGTGTCTGTCTCTGTCTCTGTCTCTGTCTGAGACTCTGCATCTGTCTCTGTCTCTGTCTCTGTCTCTGTCTCTGTCTCTGTCTCTGTCTCTGTCTCTGACTCTGTCTCTGTCTCTGTCTCTGTCTCTGTCTCTGTCTCTGTCTCTGTCTCTGTCTGTGTCTGTGTCTCTGTCTCTGTCTCCGTATCGGACTCTGTCTCTGTCTCTGTCTCTGTCTCTGTCTCTGTCTCTGCCTCTGTCTCTGTCTCTGTCTCTGTCTCTGTCTCTGTCTCTGTCTCTGTCTCTGTCTCTGTCTCTGTCTCTGTCTCTGTCTCTGTCTCTGTCTCTGTCTCTGTCTCTGTCTCTGTCTCTGTCTCTGTCTCTGTCTCTGTCTCTGTCTCTGTCTCTGTCTCTGTCTCTGTCTCTGTCTCTGTCTCTGTCTCTGTCTCTGTCTCTGTCTCTGTCTCTGTCTCTGTCTCTGTCTCTGTCCATGTCTCTGGCTGTGTCTCTGTCTCTGTCTGTGTCTCTGTCTCTGACTCTGTCTCTGTCGCTATCTCTCCCCCTGTCTCTGTCTCTGTCTATGTCTCTATCTCTGTCTCCGTCGCTGCCTCTCCACCTGTCTCTGTCTCTGTCTCTGTCTCTGTCTCTGTCTCTGTCTCTGTCTCTGGCTCTATCTCTGCCTCTGTCACCGTCTCTGTCTCTGTCTCTGTCTCTATCTCCGTTTCTGTCTCTGTCTCTGTCTCTGTCTTTGTCTCTGCCTCTGTCTCTGTCTCTGTCTGTGTCTCTGCCTCTCTCTCGGTCTTTGTGTCCGTCTCTGTCTCTGTCTCTGTCTCTGTCTCTGTCTCTGTCTGTGTCTCTGACTCTGTCTCTGCCTCTGTCTCTGTCTCTGTCTCTGTCTGTGTCTCTGCCTCTCTCTCGGTCTTTGTGTCCGTCTCTGTCTCTGTCTCTGTCTCTGTCTCTGTCTGTGTCTCTGACTCTGTCTCTGTCTCTGTCTCTGTCTCTGTCTCTGTCTCTGTCTCTGTCTCTGTCTCTGTCTCTGTCTCTGTCTCTGTCTCTGTCTCTGTCTCTGTCTCTGTCTCTGTCTCTGTCTCTGTCTCTGTCTCTGTCTCTGTCTCTGTCTCTGTCTCTGTCTCTGTCTCTGTCTCTGTCTCTGTCTCTGTCTCTGTCTCTGTCTCTGTCTCTGTCTCTGTCTCTGTCCATGTCTCTGGCTGTGTCTCTGTCTCTGTCTGTGTCTCTGTCTCTGACTCTGTCTCTGTCGCTATCTCTCCCCCTGTCTCTGTCTCTGTCTATGTCTCTATCTCTGTCTCCGTCGCTGCCTCTCCACCTGTCTCTGTCTCTGTCTCTGTCTCTGTCTCTGTCTCTGTCTCTGGCTCTATCTCTGCCTCTGTCACCGTCTCTGTCTCTGTCTCTGTCTCTATCTCCGTCTCTGTCTCTGTCTCTGTCTCTGTCTTTGTCTCTGCCTCTGTCTCTGTCTCTGTCTGTGTCTCTGCCTCTCTCTCGGTCTTTGTGTCCGTCTCTGTCTCTGTCTCTGTCTCTGTCTCTGTCTCTGTCTGTGTCTCTGACTCTGTCTCTGCCTCTGTCTCTGTCTCTGTCTCTGTCTGTGTCTCTGCCTCTCTCTCGGTCTTTGTGTCCGTCTCTGTCTCTGTCTCTGTCTCTGTCTCTGTCTGTGTCTCTGACTCTGTCTCTGTCTCTGTCTCTGTCTCTGTCTCTGTCTCTGTCTCTGTCTCTGTCTCTGTCTCCGTCTCTGTCTCTGTCTCTGTCTCTGTTTCTGTCTCTGTCTCTGTCTCTATCTCTGTCCCTGTCTGTGTCTGAGACTCTGCATCTGTTTCTGTCTCTGTCTCTGTCTCTGTCTCTGTCTCTGTCTCTGTCTCTGTCTCTGTCTGTGTCTCTGTCTCTGTCTCTGCCTCTGTCTCTGTCTCTGTCTCGCTCTTTGTCTCTGTCTCTGTCCCTGGCTCTGTCTCTGCCTCTGTCACCGTCTCTGTCTCTGTCTCGGTCTCTGTCTCTGTCTCTGTCTCTGTCTCTGTCTCTGTCTCTGTCTCTGTCTCTGTCTCTGTCTCTGTCTCTGTCTCTGTCTCTGGCTCTATCTCTGCCTCTGTCACCGTCTCTGTCTCTGTCTCTGTCTCTATCTCCGTTTCTGTCTCTGTCTCTGTCTCTGTCTTTGTCTCTGCCTCTGTCTCTGTCTCTGTCTGTGTCTCTGCCTCTCTCTCGGTCTTTGTGTCCGTCTCTGTCTCTGTCTCTGTCTCTGTCTCTGTCTCTGTCTGTGTCTCTGACTCTGTCTCTGCCTCTGTCTCTGTCTCTGTCTCTGTCTGTGTCTCTGCCTCTCTCTCGGTCTTTGTGTCCGTCTCTGTCTCTGTCTCTGTCTCTGTCTCTGTCTGTGTCTCTGACTCTGTCTCTGTCTCTGTCTCTGTCTCTGTCTCTGTCTCTGTCTCTGTCTCTGTCTCTGTCTCTGTCTCTGTCTCTGTCTCTGTCTCTGTCTCTGTCTCTGTCTCTGTCTCTGTCTCTGTCTCTGTCTCTGTCTCTGTCTCTGTCTCTGTCTCTGTCTCTGTCTCTGTCTCTGTCTCTGTCTCTGTCTCTGTCTCTGTCTCTGTCTCTGTCTCTGTCTCTGTCTCTGTCTCTGTCTCTGTCCATGTCTCTGGCTGTGTCTCTGTCTCTGTCTGTGTCTCTGTCTCTGACTCTGTCTCTGTCGCTATCTCTCCCCCTGTCTCTGTCTCTGTCTATGTCTCTATCTCTGTCTCCGTCGCTGCCTCTCCACCTGTCTCTGTCTCTGTCTCTGTCTCTGTCTCTGTCTCTGTCTCTGGCTCTATCTCTGCCTCTGTCACCGTCTCTGTCTCTGTCTCTGTCTCTATCTCCGTCTCTGTCTCTGTCTCTGTCTCTGTCTTTGTCTCTGCCTCTGTCTCTGTCTCTGTCTGTGTCTCTGCCTCTCTCTCGGTCTTTGTGTCCGTCTCTGTCTCTGTCTCTGTCTCTGTCTCTGTCTCTGTCTGTGTCTCTGACTCTGTCTCTGCCTCTGTCTCTGTCTCTGTCTCTGTCTGTGTCTCTGCCTCTCTCTCGGTCTTTGTGTCCGTCTCTGTCTCTGTCTCTGTCTCTGTCTCTGTCTGTGTCTCTGACTCTGTCTCTGTCTCTGTCTCTGTCTCTGTCTCTGTCTCTGTCTCTGTCTCTGTCTCTGTCTCCGTCTCTGTCTCTGTCTCTGTCTCTGTTTCTGTCTCTGTCTCTGTCTCTATCTCTGTCCCTGTCTGTGTCTGAGACTCTGCATCTGTTTCTGTCTCTGTCTCTGTCTCTGTCTCTGTCTCTGTCTCTGTCTCTGTCTCTGTCTGTGTCTCTGTCTCTGTCTCTGCCTCTGTCTCTGTCTCTGTCTCGCTCTTTGTCTCTGTCTCTGTCCCTGGCTCTGTCTCTGCCTCTGTCACCGTCTCTGTCTCTGTCTCGGTCTCTGTCTCTGTCTCTGTCTCTGTCTCTGTCTCTGTCTCTGTCTCTGTCTCGGTCTTTGTCTCTGTCTCTGTCTCTGTCTCTGTCTCTGTCTGAGACTCTGCCTCTGTCTCTGTCTCTGTCGCTGTCTCTGTCTCCGTCTCTGTCTCTGTCTCTGTCTCTATCTCTGTACCTGTCTCTGTCTGAGACTCTGCCTCTGTCTCTGTCTCTGTCTCTGTCTCTGTCTCTGTGTCTGTCTCTGTCTCTGTCTCTGTCTGAGACTCTGCATCTGTCTCTGTCTCTGTCTCTGTCTCTGTCTCTGTCTCTGTCTCTGTCTCTGTCTCTGACTCTGTCTCTGTCTCTGTCTCTGTCTCTGTCTCTGTCTCTGTCTCTGTCTCTGTCTGTGTCTGTGTCTCTGTCTCTGTCTCCGTATCGGACTCTGTCTCTGTCTCTGTCTCTGTCTCTGTCTCTGTCTCTGCCTCTGTCTCTGTCTCTGTCTCTGTCTCTGTCTCTGTCTCTGTCTCTGTCTCTGTCTCTGTCTCTGTCTCTGTCTCTGTCTCTGTCTCTGTCTCTGTCTCTGTCTCTGTCTCTGTCTCTGTCTCTGTCTCTGTCTCTGTCTCTGTCTCTGTCTCTGTCTCTGTCTCTGTCTCTGTCTCTGTCTCTGTCTCTGTCTCTGTCTCTGTCTCTGTCTCTGTCTCTGTCTCTGTCTCTGTCTCTGTCCATGTCTCTGGCTGTGTCTCTGTCTCTGTCTGTGTCTCTGTCTCTGACTCTGTCTCTGTCGCTATCTCTCCCCCTGTCTCTGTCTCTGTCTATGTCTCTATCTCTGTCTCCGTCGCTGCCTCTCCACCTGTCTCTGTCTCTGTCTCTGTCTCTGTCTCTGTCTCTGTCTCTGTCTCTGGCTCTATCTCTGCCTCTGTCACCGTCTCTGTCTCTGTCTCTGTCTCTATCTCCGTCTCTGTCTCTGTCTCTGTCTCTGTCTTTGTCTCTGCCTCTGTCTCTGTCTCTGTCTGTGTCTCTGCCTCTCTCTCGGTCTTTGTGTCCGTCTCTGTCTCTGTCTCTGTCTCTGTCTCTGTCTCTGTCTGTGTCTCTGACTCTGTCTCTGCCTCTGTCTCTGTCTCTGTCTCTGTCTGTGTCTCTGCCTCTCTCTCGGTCTTTGTGTCCGTCTCTGTCTCTGTCTCTGTCTCTGTCTCTGTCTCTGTCTGTGTCTCTGACTCTGTCTCTGTCTCTGTCTCTGTCTCTGTCTCTGTCTCTGTCTCTGTCTCTGTCTCCGTCTCTGTCTCTGTCTCTGTCTCTGTTTCTGTCTCTGTCTCTGTCTCTATCTCTGTCCCTGTCTGTGTCTGAGACTCTGCATCTGTTTCTGTCTCTGTCTCTGTCTCTGTCTCTGTCTCTGTCTCTGTCTCTGTCTCTGTCTCTGTCTCTGTCTCTGCCTCTGTCTCTGTCTCTGTCTCGCTCTTTGTCTCTGTCTCTGTCCCTGGCTCTGTCTCTGCCTCTGTCACCGTCTCTGTCTCTGTCTCGGTCTCTGTCTCTGTCTCTGTCTCTGTCTCTGTCTCTGTCTCTGTCTCTGTCTCGGTCTTTGTCTCTGTCTCTGTCTCTGTCTCTGTCTCTGTCTGAGACTCTGCCTCTGTCTCTGTCTCTGTCGCTGTCTCTGTCTCCGTCTCTGTCTCTGTCTCTGTCTCTATCTCTGTACCTGTCTCTGTCTGAGACTCTGCCTCTGTCTCTGTCTCTGTCTCTGTCTCTGTCTCTGTGTCTGTCTCTGTCTCTGTCTCTGTCTGAGACTCTGCATCTGTCTCTGTCTCTGTCTCTGTCTCTGTCTCTGTCTCTGTCTCTGTCTCTGTCTCTGACTCTGTCTCTGTCTCTGTCTCTGTCTCTATCTCTGTCCCTGTCTGTGTCTGAGACTCTGCATCTGTTTCTGTCTCTGTCTCTGTCTCTGTCTCTGTCTCTGTCTCTGTCTCTGTCTCTGTCTCTGTCTCTGTCTCTGTCTCTGCCTCTGTCTCTGTCTCTGTCTCGCTCTTTGTCTCTGTCTCTGTCCCTGGCTCTGTCTCTGCCTCTGTCACCGTCTCTGTCTCTGTCTCGGTCTCTGTCTCTGTCTCTGTCTCTGTCTCTGTCTCTGTCTCTGTCTCTGTCTCGGTCTTTGTCTCTGTCTCTGTCTCTGTCTCTGTCTCTGTCTGAGACTCTGCCTCTGTCTCTGTCTCTGTCGCTGTCTCTGTCTCCGTCTCTGTCTCTGTCTCTGTCTCTATCTCTGTACCTGTCTCTGTCTGAGACTCTGCCTCTGTCTCTGTCTCTGTCTCTGTCTCTGTCTCTGTGTCTGTCTCTGTCTCTGTCTCTGTCTGAGACTCTGCATCTGTCTCTGTCTCTGTCTCTGTCTCTGTCTCTGTCTCTGTCTCTGTCTCTGACTCTGTCTCTGTCTCTGTCTCTGTCTCTGTCTCTGTCTCTGTCTCTGTCTCTGTCTCTGTCTCTGTCTCTGCCTCTGTCTCCGTCTCTGTCTCTGTCTCGGTCTTTGTCTCCGTCTCTGTCTCCGTTTCTGTTTCTGTTTCTGTCTCTATCTCCGTCTCTGTCTCTGTCTCTGCCTCTGTCTCTGTCTCTGTCTCTGTCTCTGTCTCTGTCTCTGTCTCTGTCTCTGTCTCTGTCTCTGTCTCTGCCTCTGTCTCTGTCTCTGTCTCTGTCGCTGTCTGTCCCTCTGTCTCTGTCACCGTCTCTGTCCCTGGCTCTGTCTCTGTCTCTGTCTCTGCCTCTGTCTCTGTCTCTGTACCTGTCTCTGTCTGAGACACTGCCTCTGTCTCTGTCTCTGTCTCTGTCTCTGTCTCTGTCTCTGTCTCTGTCTCTGTCTCTGTCTCTGTCTCTGTCTCTGTCTCTGTCTCTGTCTCTGTCTCTGTCCCTGTCTCTGTCTCTGTCTCTGTCTCTGTCTCTGCCTCTGTCTCTGTCTCTGTCTCTGTCGCTGTCTCTCCCTCTGTCTCTGTCACCGTCTCTGTCCCTGGCTCTGTCTCTGTCTCTGTCTCTGTCTCTGTCTCTATCTCTGTACCTGTCTCTGTCTGAGACTCTGCCTCTGTCTCTGTCTCTGTCTCTGCCTCTGTCTCTGTCTCTGTCTCTGTCTCTGTCTCTGTCTCTGTCTCTGTCTCTGTCTCTGTCTCTGTCTCTGTCTCTGTCTCTGTCTCTGTCTCTGTCTCTGTCTCTGTCTCTGTCTCTGTCTCTGTCTCTGTCTCTGTCTCTGTCTCTGTCTCTGTCTCTGTCTCTGTCTCTGTCTCTGTCTCTGTCTCTGTCTCTGTCTCTGTCTCTGTCTCTGTCTCTGTCTCTGTCTCTGTCTCTGTCTCTGTCTCTGTCTCTGTCTCTGTCTCTGTCTCTGTCTCTGTCTCTGTCCATGTCTCTGGCTGTGTCTCTGTCTCTGTCTGTGTCTCTGTCTCTGACTCTGTCTCTGTCGCTATCTCTCCCCCTGTCTCTGTCTCTGTCTATGTCTCTATCTCTGTCTCCGTCGCTGCCTCTCCACCTGTCTCTGTCTCTGTCTCTGTCTCTGTCTCTGTCTCTGTCTCTGGCTCTATCTCTGCCTCTGTCACCGTCTCTGTCTCTGTCTCTGTCTCTATCTCCGTCTCTGTCTCTGTCTCTGTCTCTGTCTTTGTCTCTGCCTCTGTCTCTGTCACTGTCTGTGTCTCTGCCTCTCTCTCGGTCTTTGTGTCCGTCTCTGTCTCTGTCTCTGTCTCTGTCTCTGTCTCTGTCTGTGTCTCTGACTCTGTCTCTGCCTCTGTCTCTGTCTCTGTCTCTGTCTGTGTCTCTGCCTCTCTCTCGGTCTTTGTGTCCGTCTCTGTCTCTGTCTCTGTCTCTGTCTCTGTCTGTGTCTCTGACTCTGTCTCTGTCTCTGTCTCTGTCTCTGTCTCTGTCTCTGTCTCTGTCTCCGTCTCTGTCTCTGTCTCTGTCTCTGTTTCTGTCTCTGTCTCTGTCTCTATCTCTGTCCCTGTCTGTGTCTGAGACTCTGCATCTGTTTCTGTCTCTGTCTCTGTCTCTGTCTCTGTCTCTGTCTCTGTCTCTGTCTCTGTCTCTGTCTCTGTCTCTGTCTCTGTCTCTGCCTCTGTCTCTGTCTCTGTCTCGCTCTTTGTCTCTGTCTCTGTCCCTGGCTCTGTCTCTGCCTCTGTCACCGTCTCTGTCTCTGTCTCGGTCTCTGTCTCTGTCTCTGTCTCTGTCTCTGTCTCTGTCTCTGTCTCTGTCTCGGTCTTTGTCTCTGTCTCTGTCTCTGTCTCTGTCTCTGTCTGAGACTCTGCCTCTGTCTCTGTCTCTGTCGCTGTCTCTGTCTCCGTCTCTGTCTCTGTCTCTGTCTCTATCTCTGTACCTGTCTCTGTCTGAGACTCTGCCTCTGTCTCTGTCTCTGTCTCTGTCTCTGTCTCTGTGTCTGTCTCTGTCTCTGTCTCTGTCTGAGACTCTGCATCTGTCTCTGTCTCTGTCTCTGTCTCTGTCTCTGTCTCTGTCTCTGTCTCTGTCTCTGACTCTGTCTCTGTCTCTGTCTCTGTCTCTGTCTCTGTCTCTGTCTCTGTCTCTGTCTCTGTCTCTGCCTCTGTCTCCGTCTCTGTCTCTGTCTCGGTCTTTGTCTCCGTCTCTGTCTCCGTTTCTGTTTCTGTTTCTGTCTCTATCTCCGTCTCTGTCTCTGTCTCTGCCTCTGTCTCTGTCTCTGTCTCTGTCTCTGTCTCTGTCTCTGTCTCTGTCTCTGTCTCTGTCTCTGTCTCTGCCTCTGTCTCTGTCTCTGTCTCTGTCGCTGTCTGTCCCTCTGTCTCTGTCACCGTCTCTGTCCCTGGCTCTGTCTCTGTCTCTGTCTCTGCCTCTGTCTCTGTCTCTGTACCTGTCTCTGTCTGAGACACTGCCTCTGTCTCTGTCTCTGTCTCTGTCTCTGTCTCTGTCTCTGTCTCTGTGTCTGTCTCTGTCTCTGTCTCTGTCTGAGACTCTGCATCTGTCTCTGTCTCTGTCTCTGTCTCTGTCTCTGTCTCTGTCTCTGTCTCTGTCTCTGACTCTGTCTCTGTCTCTGTCTCTGTCTCTGTCTCTGTCTCTGTCTCTGTCTCTGTCTCTGTCTCTGCCTCTGTCTCCGTCTCTGTCTCTGTCTCGGTCTTTGTCTCCGTCTCTGTCTCCGTTTCTGTTTCTGTTTCTGTCTCTATCTCCGTCTCTGTCTCTGTCTCTGCCTCTGTCTCTGTCTCTGTCTCTGTCTCTGTCTCTGTCTCTGTCTCTGTCTCTGTCTCTGTCTCTGCCTCTGTCTCTGTCTCTGTCTCTGTCGCTGTCTGTCCCTCTGTCTCTGTCACCGTCTCTGTCCCTGGCTCTGTCTCTGTCTCTGTCTCTGCCTCTGTCTCTGTCTCTGTACCTGTCTCTGTCTGAGACACTGCCTCTGTCTCTGTCTCTGTCTCTGTCTCTGTCTCTGTCTCTGTCTCTGTCTCTGTCTCTGTCTCTGTCTCTGTCTCTGTCTCTGTCTCTGTCTCTGTCTCTGTCTCTGTCTCTGTCCCTGTCTCTGTCTCTGTCTCTGTCTCTGTCTCTGCCTCTGTCTCTGTCTCTGTCTCTGTCGCTGTCTCTCCCTCTGTCTCTGTCACCGTCTCTGTCCCTGGCTCTGTCTCTGTCTCTGTCTCTGCCTCTGTCTCTGTCTCTGTACCTGTCTCTGTCTGAGACACTGCCTCTGTCTCTGTCACCGTCTCTGTCCCTGGCTCTGTCTCTGTCTCTGTCTCTGTCTCTGTCTCTATCTCTGTACCTGTCTCTGTCTGAGACTCTGCCTCTGTCTCTGTCTCTGTCTCTGTCTCTGTCTCTGTCTCCGTCTCTGTCTCTGTCTCTGTCTCTGTCTCTGTCCTGTCACCGTCTCTGTCCCTGGCTCTGTCTCTGCCTCTGTCACCGTCTCCGTCTCTGTCTCTGTCTCTGCCTCTGTCTCTGTCTCTGTCTGTGTCTCTGTCTCTGTCTCTGTCTCTGTCTCTGTCTCTGTCTCTGTCTCTGTCTCTGTCGCTGTCTCTCCCTCTGTCCTGTCACCGTCTCTGTCCCTGGCTCTGTCTCTGCCTCTGTCTCTGTCTCTGTCTCTGCCTCTGTCTCCGTCTCTGTCTCTGTCTCGGTCTTTGTCTCCGTCTCTGTCTCCGTTTCTGTCTCTGTTTCTGTCTCTGTCTCCGTCTCTGTCTCTGTCTCTGCCTCTGTCTCTGTCTCGGCATCCTTCACTGCCTCTGTCTCTGGCTCTCTCTCTAGCTCTGCCTTTGTCTCTGTCGCTGGGACAGTCTCTGTCTTTGCCTCTGTCTTTGTCTCTGTCTTTGCCTCCGCCTCTGTCTCCGTATTTGTCGCCATCTTTGCCTACGTCTTTGCCTCCGTCTGCTTTTCCGTGTTTGTCTCTGTCTTTGTCTCCTGCCCCTCCGTCTTTGTCTACTGTCACTCTGTCTCTATCTCTGTCTCTGTCTTTGTCATTATCTCAGTCTCTGTCTTGGCTTCCGTCTTCGTCTCCGTCTTTGTCTCCTTCTCTGTCTTCGTCTTAGTCTCCGCCTTTGTCTCTGTCTATTTCTCCGTATTTGTCCCCCTCTGTGCCTCCATCTTTGTCTCCGTCTTCGTCTCCGACTTTGTCTCTATATCTGTCTCTGTCTCTGTTTCTGTCTCCGCCTCTGTCTCTGTCTCCGTCTCTGTCTCCGCCTTTGTCTCTGCCTTTGTCTCCGTATTTGTCTCCATCTGTGTCTGCATCTTTGTCTCCGTCTTCGTCTCCGTCTTTGTCTCCATCTCTGTTTCTGTCTCCGTCTCTGTCTCCATCTCTGTCTCTGTCTCTGTCTCTGTCTCTGTCTCTGTCTCTGTCTCTGTCTGTGTCTGTGTCTCTGTCTCTGTCTCCGTATCGGATTCTGTCTCCGTCTTTGTTTCCGTCTTTGTCTCCGTCTTTGTGTACGTCTTTGTCACCGTCTTTGTCTCCGTCCATGTCTCCTGCCGCTCTGTCTCGGTCTTTGTCTCATGCACCTTTGTCTCTGTCTCTGTCTCTGTCTGTGTCTGTGTCTCTGTCTCTGTCTCCGTATCGGACTCTGTCTCTGTCTCTGTCTCTGTCTCTGTCTCTGTCTCTGCCTCTGTCTCTGTCTCTGTCTCTGTCTCTGTCTCTGTCTCTGTCTCTGTCTCTGTCTCTGTCTCTGTCTCTGTCTCTGTCTCTGTCTCTGTCTCTGTCTCTGTCTCTGTCTCTGTCTCTGTCTCTGTCTCTGTCTCTGTCTCTGTCTCTGTCTCTGTCTCTGTCTCTGTCTCTGTCTCTGTCTCTGTCTCTGTCTCTGTCTCTGTCTCTGTCTCTGTCTCTGTCTCTGTCTCTGTCTCTGTCTCTGTCTCTGTCCCTGCCTCTATCTCCGTCTCCGTACCTGTCTTTGTCTCTGTCTCTGTCTCTGTCTCTGTCTCTGTCTCTGTCTCTGCATCTGTCTCTGTCTCTGTCTCTATCGCTGTCTCTGTCTCTGTCTCTGTCTCTGTCCCAGTCTCTGTCTCGGTCTCTGTCTCTGTCTCTGTCTCTGTCCCCGTCTCTGTCTCCGCCTCTGCTTCTGTCTCCGTCTTTGTCTCCATCTTTGTCTCCGTCTTTGTCTCCGTCTTTGTCGCCGTCTTTATTTCCGTCGTCGTCTTCCTCTTCGTCTCCGTCTCTGTCTCCGCCTTTCTCTTTGCCTTTGTCTCCGTATTTGTCTCTGTCTGTGGCTCCATCTTTGTCTCCGTCTTTGCCTCCGTCTTCTTTTCCGTGTTTGTCTCTGTCTTTGTCTCCTGCCCCTCCGTCTTTGTCTACTGCCACTCTGTCTCTATCTCTGTCTCTGTCTTTGTCATTATCTCAGTCTCTGTCTTGGCTTCCGTCTTCGTCTCCGTCTTTGTCTCCTTCTCTGTCTTCGTCTTAGTCTCCGTCTTTGTCTCTGTCTATTTCTCCGTATTTGTCCCCCTCTGTGCCTCCATCTTTGTCTCCGTCTTCGTCTCCGACTTTGTCTCTATATCTGTCTCTGTCTCTGTTTCTGTCTCCGCCTCTGTCTCTGTCTCCGTCTCTGTCTCTGTCTCTGTCTCTGTCTCTGTCTCTGTCTCTGTCTCTGTCTCTGTCTCTGTCTGTGTCTGTGTCTCTGTCTCTGTCTCCGTATCGGATTCTGTCTCCGTCTTTGTTTCCGTCTTTGTCTCCGTCTTTGCGTACGTCTTTGTCACCGTCTTTGTCTCCGTCCATGTCTCCTGCCGCTCTGTCTCGGTCTTTGTCTCATGCACCTTTGTCTCTGTCTCTGTCTCTGTATGTGTCTGTGTGTCTGTCTCTGTCTCCGTATCGGACTCTGTCTCTGTCTCTGTCTCTGCCTCTGTCTCTGTCTCTGTCTCTGTCTCTGTCTCTGTCTCTGTCTCTGTCTCTGTCTCTGTCTCTGTCTCTGTCTCTGTCTCTGTCTCTGTCTCTGTCTCCGTCTCTGTCTCTGTCTCTGTCTCTGTTTCTGTCTCTGTCTCTGCCTCTGTCTCTGTCTCTGCCTCTGTCGCTGTCTCTCCCTCTGTCTCTGTCACCGTCTCTGTCCCTGTCTCTGTCTCTGCGTCTATCACCGTCTCTGTCGCTGTCTCGGTCTCCGTCTCTGTCTCTGTCTCTGTCTCTGTATCGGTCTTTGTCTCTGTCTCTGTCTCTGTCTCTGTCTGAGACTCTGCCTCTGTCTCTGTCTCTGTCTCTGTCTCTGGCTCTGTCTCTGCCTCTGTCACCGTCTCTGTCTCTGTCTCAGTCTTTGTCTCTGCCTCTGTCTCTGTCTCTGTCTCTGTCTCTATCTCTGTCCCTGTCTGTGTCTGAGACTCTGCCTCTGTCTCTGTCTCTGTCTCTGTCTCTGTCTCTGTCTCTGTCTCTGTCTCTGTCTCTGTCTCTGTCTCTGTCTCTGTCTCTGTCTCTGCCTCTGTCTC
The DNA here is from genome assembly GCA_945859595.2 of Megachile willughbiella. Taxonomy (NCBI): domain Eukaryota; kingdom Metazoa; phylum Arthropoda; class Insecta; order Hymenoptera; family Megachilidae; genus Megachile; species Megachile willughbiella. The sequence continues at coordinate 44,451 of CAMAOD020000099.1, forward strand.
CGTCTCTGTCTCTGTCTCGGTCTTCGTCTCCGTCTCTGTCTCCGTTTCTGTCTCTGTTTCTGTCTCTATCTCCGTCTCTGTCTCTGTCTCTGTCTCTGCCTCTGTCTCTGTCTCTGTCTCTGTCTCTATCTCTGTCCCTGTCTCTGTCTGAGACTCTGCCTCTGTCTCTGTCTCCGTCTCTGTCTCTGTCTCTGTCTCTGTCTCTGTCTCTGTCTCTGTCTCTGTCTCGGTCTTTGTCTCTGTCTCTGTCTCTGTCTCAGTCTCTGTCTGAGACTCTGCCTCTGTCTCTGTCTCTGTCTCTGTCTCTGTCTCTGCCTCTGTCTCTGTCTCTGCCTCTGTCTCCGTCTTTGTCTCTGTCTCTGTCTCTGTCTCTGTCCCTGTCTGAGACTCTGCCTCTGTCTCTGTCTCTGTCTCTGTCCCTGTCTCTGTCTCTGTCTCTGTCTCTGTCTCTGTCTCTGTCTCTGTCTCTGTCTCTGTCTCTGTCTCTGTCTCTGTCTCTGTCTCTGTCTCTGCCTCTGTCTCTGCCTCTGTCTCCGTCTCTGTCTCTGTCTCGGTCTTCGTCTCCGTCTCTGTCTCCGTTTCTGTCTCTGTTTCTGTCTGTATCTCCGTCTCTGTCTCTGTCTCTGCCTCTGTCTCTGTCTCTGCCTCTGTCTCTGTCTCTGTCTCTGTCTCTGTCTCTGTCTCTGTCTCTGTCTCTGTCTCTGTCTCTGTCTCTGTCTCTGTCTCTGCCTCTGTCTCCGTCTTTGTCTCTGTCTCCGTCTCTGTCTCTATCTCTGTCCCTGTCTCTGTCTGAGACTCTGCCTCTGTCTCTGTCTCCGTCTCTGTCTCTGTCTCTGTCTCTGTCTCTGTCTCTGTCTCTGCCTCTGTCTCTGTCTCTGTCTCTGTCGCTTTCTCTCCCTCTGTCTCTGTCTCTGTCTCTGTCTCTGTCTCTGTCTCTGTCTCTGTCTCTGTCTCTGTCTCTGTCTCTGTCTCTGTCTCTGTCTCTGTCTCTATCTCCGTCTCTGTCTCTGTCTCTGCCTCTGTCTCTGTCTCTGTCTCTGTCTCTGTCTCTGTCTGTGTCTCTGACTCTGTCTCTGCCTCTGTCTCTGTCTCTGTCTCTGTCTGTGTCTCTGCCTCTCTCTCGGTCTTTTTGTCCGTCTCTGTCTCTGTCTCTGTCTCTGTCTCTGTCTGTGTCTCTGACTCTGTCTCTGTCTCTGTCTCTGTCTCTGTCTCTGTCTCTGTCTCTGTCTCCGTCTCTGTCTCTGTCTCTGTCTCTGTTTCTGTCTCTGTCTCTGCCTCTGTCTCTGTCTCTGCCTCTGTCGCTGTCTCTCCCTCTGTCTCTGTCACCGTCTCTGTCCCTGTCTCTGTCTCTGTCTCTGTCTCTGTCTCTGGCTCTGTCTCTGCCTCTGTCACCGTCTCTGTCTCTGTCTCAGTCTTTGTCTCTGCCTCTGTCTCTGTCTCTGTCTCTGTCTCTATCTCTGTCCCTGTCTGTGTCTGAGACTCTGCCTCTGTCTCTGTCTCTGTCTCTGTCTCTGTCTCTGTCTCTGTCTCTGTCTCTGTCTCTGTCTCTGTCTCTCTCTCTGTCTCTGTCTCTGTCTCTGTCTCTGTCTCTGTCTCTGTCTCTGTCTCTGTCTCTGTCTCTGTCTCCGTCTCTGTCTCCGCCTTTCTCTTTGCCTTTGTCTCCGTATTTGTCTCTGTCTGTGGCTATATCTTTGTCTCCGTCTTTGCCTCCGTCTTCTTTTCCGTGTTTGTCTCTGTCTTTGTCTCCTGCCCCTCCGTCTTTGTCTACTGCCACTCTGTCTCTATCTCTGTCTCTGTCTTTGTCATTATCTCAGTCTCTGTCTTGGCTTCCGTCTTCGTCTCCGTCTTTGTCTCCTTCTCTGTCTTCGTCTTAGTCTCCGTCTTTGTCTCTGTCTATTTCTCCGTATTTGTCCCCCTCTGTGCCTCCATCTTTGTCTCCGTCTTCGTCTCCGACTTTGTCTCTATATCTGTCTCTGTCTCTGTTTCTGTCTCCGCCTCTGTCTCTGTCTCCGTCTCTGTCTCCGCCTTTGTCTCTGCCTTTGTCTCCGTATTTGTCTCCATCTGTGTCTGCATCTTTGTCTCCGTCTTCGTCTCCGTCTTTGTCTCCATCTCTGTTTCTGTCTCCGTCTCTGTCTCCATCTCTGTCTCTGTCTCTGTCTCTGTCTCTGTCTCTGTCTCTGTCTCTGTCTGTGTCTGTGTCTCTGTCTCTGTCTCCGTATCGGATTCTGTCTCCGTCTTTGTTTCCGTCTTTGTCTCCGTCTTTGTGTACGTCTTTGTCACCGTCTTTGTCTCCGTCCATGTCTCCTGCCGCTCTGTCTCGGTCTTTGTCTCATGCACCTTTGTCTCTGTCTCTGTCTCTGTCTGTGTCTGTGTCTCTGTCTCTGTCTCCGTATCGGACTCTGTCTCTGTCTCTGTCTCTGTCTCTGTCTCTGTCTCTGCCTCTGTCTCTGTCTCTGTCTCTGTCTCTGTCTCTGTCTCTGTCTCTGTCTCTGTCTCTGTCTCTGTCTCTGTCTCTGTCTCTGTCTCTGTCTCTGTCTCTGTCTCTGTCTCTGTCTCTGTCTCTGTCTCTGTCTCTGTCTCTGTCTCTGTCTCTGTCTCTGTCTCTGTCTCTGTCTCTGTCTCTGTCTCTGTCTCTGTCTCTGTCTCTGTCTCTGTCTCTGTCTCTGTCTCTGTCTCTGTCTCTGTCCCTGCCTCTATCTCCGTCTCCGTACCTGTCTTTGTCTCTGTCTCTGTCTCTGTCTCTGTCTCTGTCTCTGTCTCTGCATCTGTCTCTGTCTCTGTCTCTATCGCTGTCTCTGTCTCTGTCTCTGTCTCTGTCCCAGTCTCTGTCTCGGTCTCTGTCTCTGTCTCTGTCTCTGTCCCCGTCTCTGTCTCCGCCTCTGCTTCTGTCTCCGTCTTTGTCTCCATCTTTGTCTCCGTCTTTGTCTCCGTCTTTGTCGCCGTCTTTATTTCCGTCGTCGTCTTCCTCTTCGTCTCCGTCTCTGTCTCCGCCTTTCTCTTTGCCTTTGTCTCCGTATTTGTCTCTGTCTGTGGCTCCATCTTTGTCTCCGTCTTTGCCTCCGTCTTCTTTTCCGTGTTTGTCTCTGTCTTTGTCTCCTGCCCCTCCGTCTTTGTCTACTGCCACTCTGTCTCTATCTCTGTCTCTGTCTTTGTCATTATCTCAGTCTCTGTCTTGGCTTCCGTCTTCGTCTCCGTCTTTGTCTCCTTCTCTGTCTTCGTCTTAGTCTCCGTCTTTGTCTCTGTCTATTTCTCCGTATTTGTCCCCCTCTGTGCCTCCATCTTTGTCTCCGTCTTCGTCTCCGACTTTGTCTCTATATCTGTCTCTGTCTCTGTTTCTGTCTCCGCCTCTGTCTCTGTCTCCGTCTCTGTCTCTGTCTCTGTCTCTGTCTCTGTCTCTGTCTCTGTCTCTGTCTCTGTCTCTGTCTGTGTCTGTGTCTCTGTCTCTGTCTCCGTATCGGATTCTGTCTCCGTCTTTGTTTCCGTCTTTGTCTCCGTCTTTGCGTACGTCTTTGTCACCGTCTTTGTCTCCGTCCATGTCTCCTGCCGCTCTGTCTCGGTCTTTGTCTCATGCACCTTTGTCTCTGTCTCTGTCTCTGTATGTGTCTGTGTGTCTGTCTCTGTCTCCGTATCGGACTCTGTCTCTGTCTCTGTCTCTGCCTCTGTCTCTGTCTCTGTCTCTGTCTCTGTCTCTGTCTCTGTCTCTGTCTCTGTCTCTGTCTCTGTCTCTGTCTCTGTCTCTGTCTCTGTCTCTGTCTCCGTCTCTGTCTCTGTCTCTGTCTCTGTTTCTGTCTCTGTCTCTGCCTCTGTCTCTGTCTCTGCCTCTGTCGCTGTCTCTCCCTCTGTCTCTGTCACCGTCTCTGTCCCTGTCTCTGTCTCTGCGTCTATCACCGTCTCTGTCGCTGTCTCGGTCTCCGTCTCTGTCTCTGTCTCTGTCTCTGTATCGGTCTTTGTCTCTGTCTCTGTCTCTGTCTCTGTCTGAGACTCTGCCTCTGTCTCTGTCTCTGTCTCTGTCTCTGGCTCTGTCTCTGCCTCTGTCACCGTCTCTGTCTCTGTCTCAGTCTTTGTCTCTGCCTCTGTCTCTGTCTCTGTCTCTGTCTCTATCTCTGTCCCTGTCTGTGTCTGAGACTCTGCCTCTGTCTCTGTCTCTGTCTCTGTCTCTGTCTCTGTCTCTGTCTCTGTCTCTGTCTCTGTCTCTGTCTCTGTCTCTGTCTCTGTCTCTGCCTCTGTCTCCGTCTCTGTCTCTGTCTCGGTCTTCGTCTCCGTCTCTGTCTCCGTTTCTGTCTCTGTTTCTGTCTCTATCTCCGTCTCTGTCTCTGTCTCTGTCTCTGCCTCTGTCTCTGTCTCTGTCTCTGTCTCTATCTCTGTCCCTGTCTCTGTCTGAGACTCTGCCTCTGTCTCTGTCTCCGTCTCTGTCTCTGTCTCTGTCTCTGTCTCTGTCTCTGTCTCTGTCTCTGTCTCGGTCTTTGTCTCTGTCTCTGTCTCTGTCTCAGTCTCTGTCTGAGACTCTGCCTCTGTCTCTGTCTCTGTCTCTGTCTCTGTCTCTGCCTCTGTCTCTGTCTCTGCCTCTGTCTCCGTCTTTGTCTCTGTCTCTGTCTCTGTCTCTGTCCCTGTCTGAGACTCTGCCTCTGTCTCTGTCTCTGTCTCTGTCCCTGTCTCTGTCTCTGTCTCTGTCTCTGTCTCTGTCTCTGTCTCTGTCTCTGTCTCTGTCTCTGTCTCTGTCTCTGTCTCTGTCTCTGTCTCTGCCTCTGTCTCTGCCTCTGTCTCCGTCTCTGTCTCTGTCTCGGTCTTCGTCTCCGTCTCTGTCTCCGTTTCTGTCTCTGTTTCTGTCTGTATCTCCGTCTCTGTCTCTGTCTCTGCCTCTGTCTCTGTCTCTGCCTCTGTCTCTGTCTCTGTCTCTGTCTCTGTCTCTGTCTCTGTCTCTGTCTCTGTCTCTGTCTCTGTCTCTGTCTCTGTATCTGCCTCTGTCTCTGTCTCTGCCTCTGTCTCCGTCTTTGTCTCTGTCTCTGTCTCTGTCTCTGTCCCTGTCTGAGACTCTGCCTCTGTCTCTGTCTCTGTCTCTGTCCCTGTCTCTGTCTCTGTCTCTGTCTCTGTCTCTGTCTCTGTCTCTGTCTCTGTCTCTGTCTCTGTCTCTGTCTCTGTCTCCGTCTCTGTGTCCGTCTCGGTCTTCGTCTCCGTCTCTATCTCCGTCTCTGTCTCTGTCTCTGCCTCTGTCTCTGTCTCTGCCTCTGTCTCTGTCTCTGTCTCTGTCTCTGTCTCTGTCTCTGTCTCTGTCTCTGTCTCTGTCTCTGTCTCTGTGTCTGTTTCTGCCTCTGTCGCTGTCTCCCCCTCTGTCTCTGTCACCGTCTCTGTCCCTGGCTCTGTCTCTGCCTCTGTCACCGTCTCTGTCTCTGTCTCGGTCTCTGTCTCTGTCTCTGTCTCTGTCTCGGTGTTTGTCTCTGTCTCTGTCTCTGTCTCTGTCTCTGTCTGAGACTCTGCCTCTGTCTCTGTCTCTGTCTCTGTCTCTTTCTCCGTCTCTGTCTCTATCTCTGTACCTGTCTCTGTCTGAGACTCTGCCTCTGTCTCTGTCTCTGTCTCTGTCTCCGTCTCTGTCTCTATCTCTGTCCCTGTCTCTGTCTGAGACTCTGCCTCTGTCTCTGTCTCCGTCTCTGTCTCTGTCTCTGTCTCTGTCTCTGTCTCTGTCTCTGCCTCTGTCTCTGTCTCTGTCTCTGTCGCTTTCTCTCCCTCTGTCTCTGTCTCTGTCTCTGTCTCTGTCTCTGTCTCTGTCTCTGTCTCTGTCTCTGTCTCTGTCTCTGTCTCTGTCTCTGTCTCTGTCTCTATCTCCGTCTCTGTCTCTGTCTCTGCCTCTGTCTCTGTCTCTGTCTCTGTCTCTGTCTCTGTCTGTGTCTCTGACTCTGTCTCTGCCTCTGTCTCTGTCTCTGTCTCTGTCTGTGTCTCTGCCTCTCTCTCGGTCTTTTTGTCCGTCTCTGTCTCTGTCTCTGTCTCTGTCTCTGTCTGTGTCTCTGACTCTGTCTCTGTCTCTGTCTCTGTCTCTGTCTCTGTCTCTGTCTCTGTCTCCGTCTCTGTCTCTGTCTCTGTCTCTGTTTCTGTCTCTGTCTCTGCCTCTGTCTCTGTCTCTGCCTCTGTCGCTGTCTCTCCCTCTGTCTCTGTCACCGTCTCTGTCCCTGTCTCTGTCTCTGTCTCTGTCTCTGTCTCTGGCTCTGTCTCTGCCTCTGTCACCGTCTCTGTCTCTGTCTCAGTCTTTGTCTCTGCCTCTGTCTCTGTCTCTGTCTCTGTCTCTATCTCTGTCCCTGTCTGTGTCTGAGACTCTGCCTCTGTCTCTGTCTCTGTCTCTGTCTCTGTCTCTGTCTCTGTCTCTGTCTCTGTCTCTGTCTCTGTCTCTCTCTCTGTCTCTGTCTCTGTCTCTGTCTCTGTCTCTGTCTCTGTCTCTGTCTCTGTCTCTGTCTCTGTCTCCGTCTCTGTCTCCGCCTTTCTCTTTGCCTTTGTCTCCGTATTTGTCTCTGTCTGTGGCTATATCTTTGTCTCCGTCTTTGCCTCCGTCTTCTTTTCCGTGTTTGTCTCTGTCTTTGTCTCCTGCCCCTCCGTCTTTGTCTACTGCCACTCTGTCTCTATCTCTGTCTCTGTCTTTGTCATTATCTCAGTCTCTGTCTTGGCTTCCGTCTTCGTCTCCGTCTTTGTCTCCTTCTCTGTCTTCGTCTTAGTCTCCGTCTTTGTCTCTGTCTATTTCTCCGTATTTGTCCCCCTCTGTGCCTCCATCTTTGTCTCCGTCTTCGTCTCCGACTTTGTCTCTATATCTGTCTCTGTCTCTGTTTCTGTCTCCGCCTCTGTCTCTGTCTCCGTCTCTGTCTCTGTCTCTGTCTCTGTCTCTGTCTCTGTCTCTGTCTCTGTCTCTGTCTCTGTCTGTGTCTGTGTCTCTGTCTCTGTCTCCGTATCGGACTCTGTCTCCGTCTCTGTCTCCGCCTTTGTCTCTGCCTTTGTCTCCGTATTTGTCTCCATCTGTGTCTGCATCTTTGTCTCCGTCTTCGTCTCCGTCTTTGTCTCCATCTCTGTTTCTGTCTCCGTCTCTGTCTCCATCTCTGTCTCTGTCTCTGTCTCTGTCTCTGTCTCTGTCTCTGTCTCTGTCTGTGTCTGTGTCTCTGTCTCTGTCTCCGTATCGGATTCTGTCTCCGTCTTTGTTTCCGTCTTTGTCTCCGTCTTTGTGTACGTCTTTGTCACCGTCTTTGTCTCCGTCCATGTCTCCTGCCGCTCTGTCTCGGTCTTTGTCTCATGCACCTTTGTCTCTGTCTCTGTCTCTGTATGTGTCTGTGTCTCTGTCTCTGTCTCCGTATCGGACTCTGTCTCTCTCTCTGTCTCTGTCTCTGTCTCTGTCTCTGTCTCTGCCTCTGTCTCTGTCTCTGTCTCTGTCTCTGTCTCTGTCTCTGTCTCTGTCTCTGTCTCTGTCTCTGTCTCCGTCGCTGCCTCTCCACCTGTCTCTGTCTCTGTCTCTGTCTCTCTCTCTGTCTCTGGCTCTATCTCTGCCTCTGTCACCGTCTCTGTCTCTGTCTCTGTCTCTATCTCCGTCTCTGTCTCTGTCTCTGTCTCTGTCTTTGTCTCTGCCTCTGTCTCTGTCTCTGTCTGTGTCTCTGCCTCTCTCTCGGTCTTTGTGTCCGTCTCTGTCTCTGTCTCTGTCTCTGTCTCTGTCTCTGTCTGTGTCTCTGACTCTGTCTCTGCCTCTGTCTCTGTCTCTGTCTCTGTCTGTGTCTCTGCCTCTCTCTCGGTCTTTGTGTCCGTCTCTGTCTCTGTCTCTGTCTCTGTCTCTGTCTCTGTCTCTGTCTCTGTCTCTGTCTCTGTCTCTGCCTCTGTCTCTGCCTCTGTCTCCGTCTCTGTCTCTGTCTCGGTCTTCGTCTCCGTCTCTGTCTCCGTTTCTGTCTCTGTTTCTGTCTCTATCTCCGTCTCTGTCTCTGTCTCTGCCTCTGTCTCTGTCTCTGCCTCTGTCTCTGTCTCTGTCTCTGTCTCTGTCTCTGTCTCTGTCTCTGTCTCTGTCTCTGTCTCTGTCTCTGTCTCTGTCTCTGTCTCTGTCTCTGCCTCTGTCTCTGTCTCTGCCTCTGTCTCCGTCTTTGTCTCTGTCTCTGTCTCTGTCTCTGTCCCTGTCTGAGACTCTGCCTCTGTCTCTGTCTCTGTCTCTGTCCCTGTCTCTGTCTCTGTCTCTGTCTCTGTCTCTGTCTCTGTCTCTGTCTCTGTCTCTGTCTCTGTCTCTGTCTCTGTCTCCGTCTCTGTCTCTGTCTCGGTCTTCGTCTCCGTCTCTATCTCCGTCTCTGTCTCTGTCTCTGCCTCTGTCTCTGTCTCTGCCTCTGTCTCTGTCTCTGTCTCTGTCTCTGTCTCTGTCTCTGTCTCTGTCTCTGTCTCTGTCTCTGTCTCTGTCTCTGTGTCTGTTTCTGCCTCTGTCGCTGTCTCCCCCTCTGTCTCTGTCACCGTCTCTGTCCCTGGCTCTGTCTCTGCCTCTGTCACCGTCTCTGTCTCTGTCTCGGTCTCTGTCTCTGTCTCTGTCTCTGTCTCGGTGTTTGTCTCTGTCTCTGTCTCTGTCTCTGTCTCTGTCTGAGACTCTGCCTCTGTCTCTGTCTCTGTCTCTGTCTCTTTCTCCGTCTCTGTCTCTGTCTCTGTCTCTGCCTCTGTCTCTGTCTCTGTCTCTGTCGCTTTCTCTCCCTCTGTCTCTGTCTCTGTCTCTGTCTCTGTCTCTGTCTCTGTCTCTGTCTCTGTCTCTGTCTCTGTCTCTGTCACTGTCTCTGTCTCTGTCTCTGTCTCTGTCTCTGTCTCTGTCTCTGTCTCTGTCTCTGTCTCTGTCTCTGTCTCTGTCTCTATCTCCGTCTCTGTCTCTGTCTCTGCCTCTGTCTCTGTGTCTGTCTCTGTCTCTGTCTCTGTCTGTGTCTCTGACTCTGTCTCTGCCTCTGTCTCTGTCTCTGTCTCTGTCTGTGTCTCTGCCTCTCTCTCGGTCTTTTTGTCCGTCTCTGTCTCTGTCTCTGTCTCTGTCTCTGTCTCTGTCTCTGTCTCTGTCTCTGTCTCTGTCTCTGTCTCTGTCTCTGTCTCTGTCTCTGTCTCTGTCTCTGTCTCTGTCTCTGTCTCTGTCTCTGTCTCTGTCTCTGTCTCTGTCTCTGTCTCTGTCTCTGTCTCTGTCTCTGTCTCTGTCTCTGTCTCTATCTCCGTCTCTGTCTCTGTCTCTGCCTCTGTCTCTGTCTCTGTCTCTGTCTCTGTCTCTGTCTCTGTCTGTGTCTCTGACTCTGTCTCTGCCTCTGTCTCTGTCTCTGTCTCTGTCTGTGTCTCTGCCTCTCTCTCGGTCTTTTTGTCCGTCTCTGTCTCTGTCTCTGTCTCTGTCTCTGTCTGTGTCTCTGACTCTGTCTCTGTCTCTGTCTCTGTCTCTGTCTCTGTCTCTGTCTCTGTCTCTGTCTCTGTCTCCGTCTCTGTCTCTGTCTCTGTCTCTGTCTCTGTTTCTGTCTCTGTCTCTGCCTCTGTCTCTGTCTCTGCCTCTGTCGCTGTCTCTCCCTCTGTCTCTGTCACCGTCTCTGTCCCTGTCTCTGTCTCTGCGTCTGTCACCGTCTCTGTCTCTGTCTCGGTCTCCGTCTCTGTCTCTGTCTCTGTCTCTGTCTCGGTCTTTGTCTCTGTCTCTGTCTCTGTCTCTGTCTCTGTCTGAGACTCTGCCTCTGTCTCTGTCTCTGTCTCTGTCTCTGGCTCTGTCTCTGCCTCTGTCACCGTCTCTGTCTCTGTCTCAGTCTTTGTCTCTGCCTCTGTCTCTGTCTCTGTCTCTGTCTCTGTCTCTGTCTCTGTCTCTGTCTCTGTCTCTGTCTCTGCCTCTGTCTCCGTCTCTGTCTCTGTCTCGGTCTTTGTCTCCGTCTCTGTCTCCGTTTCTGTCTCTGTTTCTGTCTCTATCTCCGTCTCTGTCTCTGTCTCTGCCTCTGTCTCTGTCTCTGTCTCTGTCTCTGCCTCTGTCTCTGTCTCTGTCTCTGTCTCTGTCTCTGTCTCTGTCTCTGTCTCTGTCTCTTTCTCTGTCTCTGTCTCTGTCTCTGCCTCTGTCTCTGTCTCTGTCTCTGACTCTGTCGCTGTCTCTCCCTCTGTCTCTGTCACCGTCTCTGTCCCTGGCTCTGTCTCTGTCTCTGTCTCTGCCTCTGTCTCTGTCTCTGTACCTGTCTCTGTCTGAGACACTGCCTCTGTCTCTGTTACCGTCTCTGTCCCTGGCTCTGTCTCTGTCTCTGTCTCTATCTCTGTTCCTGTCTATGTCTGAGCCTCTGCCTCTGTCTCTGTCTCTGTCTCTGTCTCTGTCTCTCTCTCCGTCTCTGTCTCTGTCTCTGTCTCTGTCTCTGTCCTGTCACCGTCTCTGTCCCTGTCTCTGTCTCTGTCTCTGTCTCTGCCTCTGTCTCTGTCTCTGCCTCTGTCTCCGTCTTTGTCTCTGTCTCTGTCTCTGTCTCTGTCCCTGTCTGAGACTCTGCCTCTGTCTCTGTCTCTGTCTCTGTCCCTGTCTCTGTCTCTGTCTCTGTCTCTGTCTCTGTCTCTGTCTCTGTCTCTGTCTCTGTCTCTGTCTCTGT
>CAMAOD020000099.1:72500-202500 GCA_945859595.2 Megachile willughbiella
TCGGTCCTTGTCTCTGCCTCTGTCTCTGTCTCTGTCTCTGTCTCTGCCTCTGTCTCTGTCTCTGTCTCTGTCTCTGTCTCCGTCTCTGTCTCTGTCTGAGACTCTGCATCTGTCTCTGTCTCTGTCTGAGACTCTGCTTCTGTCTCTGTCTCTGTCTCTGTCTCCGTCTCTGTCTCTGTCTCTGTCTCTGTCTCTGTCTCTGTCTCTGTCTCTGTCTCTGTCTCTGGCTCTGTCTCTGTCTCTGTCTCTGTCTCTGTCTCTGTCTCTGTCTCTGCCTCTGTCTCCGTCTCTGTCTCTGTCTCGGTCTTTGTCTCCGTCTCTGTCTCCGTTTCTGTCTCCGTTTCTGTCTCTGTTTCTGTCTCTATCTCCCTCTCTGTCTCTGTCTCTGCCTCTGTCTCTGTCTCTGTCTCTGTCTCTGTCTCTGTCTCTGTCTCTGTCTCTGTCTCTGTCTCTGTCTCTGTCTCTGTCTCTGTCTCTGTCTCTGTCTCTGTCTCTGTCTCTGTCGCTGTCTGTCCCTCTGTCTCTGTCACCGTCTCTGTCCCTGGCTCTGTCTCTGTCTCTGTCTCTGCCTCTGTCTCTGTCTCTGTACCTGTCTCTGTCTGAGACACTGCCTCTGTCTCTGTCTCTGTCTCTGTCTCTGTCTCTGTCTCTGTCTCTGTCTCTGTCTCTGTCTCTGTCTCTGTCTCTGTCTCTGTCTCTGTCTCTGTCTCTGTCTCTGTCTCTGTCTCTGTCCCTGTCTCTGTCTGAGACTCTGCATCTGTCTCTGTCTCTGTCTCTGTCTCTGTCTCTGTCTCTGTCTCTGTCTCTGTCTCTGTCTCTGTCTCTGTCTCTGTCTCTATCTCTGACTCTGTCTCTGTCTCTGTCTCTGTCTCTGTCTCTGTCCCTGTCTCTGTCTCTGTCTCTGTCTCTGTCTCTGTCTCTGTCTCTGTCTCTGTCTCTGTCTCTGTCTCTGTCTCTGTTTCTGTCTCTGTGTCTGTCTCTGTCCCTGGCTCTGTCTCTGCCTCTGTCACCGTCTCTGTCTCTGTCTCGGTCCTTGTCTCTGCCTCTGTCTCTGTCTCTGTCTCTGTCTCTGCCTCTGTCTCTGTCTCTGTCTCTGTCTCTGTCTCCGTCTCTGTCTCTGTCTGAGACTCTGCATCTGTCTCTGTCTCTGTCTGAGACTCTGCTTCTGTCTCTGTCTCTGTCTCTGTCTCTGTCTCTGTCTCTGTCTCTGTCACTGTCTCTGTCTCTGTCTCTGTCTCTGCCTCTGTCTCCGTCTCTGTCTCTGTCTCGGTCTTTGTCTCCGTCTCTGTCTCCGTTTCTGTCTCTGTTTCTGTCTCTATCTCCCTCTCTGTCTCTGTCTCTGCCTCTGTCTCTGTCTCTGTCTCTGTCTCTGCCTCTGTCTCTGTCTCTGCCTCTGTCTCGGTCTTTGTCTCTATCTCTGTCTCTGTCTCTGTCTCTGTCTCTGTCTCTGTCTCTGTCTCTGTCCCTGGCTCTGTCTCTGCCTCTGTCACCGTCTCTGTCTCTGTCTCGGTCTTTGTCTCCGTCTCTGTCTCCGTTTCTGTTTCTGTTTCTGTCTCTATCTCCGTCTCTGTCTCTGTCTCTGCCTCTGTCTCTGTCTCTGTCTCTGTCTCTGTCTCTGTCTCTGTCTCTGTCTCTGTCTCTGTCTCTGTCTCTGTCTCTGTCTCTGTCTCTGTCTCTGTCGCTGTCTGTCCCTCTGTCTCTGTCACCGTCTCTGTCCCTGGCTCTGTCTCTGTCTCTGTCTCTGCCTCTGTCTCTGTCTCTGTACCTGTCTCTGTTTGAGACACTGCCTCTGTCTCTGTCTCTGTACCTGTCTCTGTTTGAGACACTGCCTCTGTCTCTGTCTCTGTCTCTGTCTCTGTCTCTGTCTCTGTCTCTGTCTCTGTCTCTGTCTCTGTCTCTGTCTCTGTCTCTGTCTCTGTCTCTGTCTCTGTCTCTGTCTCTGTCTCTGTCTCTGTCTCTGTCTCTGTCTCTGTCTCTGTCTCTGTCTCTGTCTCTGTCTCTGTCTCTGTCTCTGTCTCTGTCTCTGTCTCTGTCTCTGTCCCTGTCTCTGTCTGAGACTCTGCATCTGTCTCTGTCTCTGTCTCTGTCTCTGTCTCTGTCTCTGTCTCTGTCTCTGTCTCTGTCTCTGTCTCTGTCTCTGTCTCTGTCTCTGTCTCTGTCTCTGTCTCTGTCTCTGTCTCTGCCTCTGTCTCCGTCTCTGTCTCTGTCTCGGTCTTTGTCTCCGTCTCTGTCTCCGTTTCTGTCTCTGTTTCTGCCTCTATCTCCGTCTCTGTCTCTGTCTCTGCCTCTGTCTCTGTCTCTGTCTCTGTCTCTGCCTCTGTCTCTGTCTCTGTCTCTGTCTCTGTCTCTGTCTCTGTCTCTGTCTCTGTCTCTGTCTCTGTCTCTGCCTCTGTCTCTGTCTCTGTCTCTGTCTCTGCCTCTGTCTCTGTCTCTGTCTCTGTCGCTGTCTCTCCCTCTGTCTCTGTCACCGTCTCTGTCCCTGGCTCTGTCTCTGTCTCTGTCTCTGCCTCTGTCTCTGTCTCTGTACCTGTCTCTGTCTGAGACACTGCCTCTGTCTCTGTCACCGTCTCTGTCCCTGGCTCTGTCTCTGTCTCTGTCTCTGTCTCTGTCTCTGCCTCTATCTCTGTACCTGTCTCTGTCTGAGACTCTGCCTCTGTCTCTGTCTCTGTACCTGTCTCTGTCTGAGACACTGCCTCTGTCTCTGTCACCGTCTCTGTCCCTGGCTCTGTCTCTGTCTCTGTCTCTGTCTCTGTCTCTGTCTCTGTCTCTATCTCTGTACCTGTCTCTGTCTGAGACTCTGCCTCTGTCTCTGTCTCTGTCTCTGTCTCTGTCTCTGTCTCTGCCTCTGTCTCTGTCTCTGTCTCTGTCTCTGTCTCTGTCTCTGTCTCTGTCTCTGTCTCTGTCTCTGTCTCTGTCTCTGTCTCTGTCTCTGTCTCTGTCTCTCTCTCTGTCTCTGTCTCTGTCTCTGCCTCTGTCTCTGTCTCTGTCTCTGTCTCTGTCTCTGTCTCTGTCTCTGTCTGAGACTCTGCATCTGTCTCTGTCTCTGTCTCTGTCTCTGTCTCTGTCTCTGTCTCTGTCTCTGTCTCTGTCCCTGGCTCTGTCTCTGCCTCTGTCACCGTCTCTGTCTCTGTCTCGGTCTTTGTCTCTGCCTCTGTCTCTGTCTCTGTCTCTGTCTCTGTCTCTATCTCTGTCCCTGTCTCTGTCTGAGACTCTGCCTCTGTCTCTGTCTCTGTCTCTGTCTCTGTCTCTGTCTCTGTCTCTGTCTCTGTCTCTGTCTCTGTCTCTGTCTCTGTCTCTGTCTCTGTCTCTGTCTCTGTCTCTGTCTCTCTCTCTGTCTCTGTCTCTGTCTCTGTCTCTGTCTCTGTCTCTGTCTCTGTCTCTGTCTCTGTCTCTGTCTCTGTCTCTGTCTCTGTCTCTGTCTCTGTCTGAGACTCTGCATCTGTCTCTGTCTCTGTCTCTGTCTCTGTCTCTGTCTCTGTCTCTGTCTCTGTCTCTGTCTCTGTCTCTGTCTCTGTCCCTGGCTCTGTCTCTGCCTCTGTCACCGTCTCTGTCTCTGTCTCGGTCTTTGTCTCTGCCTCTGTCTCTGTCTCTGTCTCTGTCTCTGTCTCTGTCTCTGTCTCTGCCTCTGTCTCTGTCTCTGTCTCTGTCTGAGACTCTGCATCTGTCTCTGTCTCTGTCTGAGACTCTGCATCTGTCTCTGTCTCTGTCTCTGTCTCTGTCCCTGTCTCTGTCTCTGTCTCTGTCTCTGTCTCTGTCTCTGTCTCTGTCTCTGTCTCTGTCTCTGCCTCTGTCTCCGTCTCTGTCTCTGTCTCGGTCTTTGTCTCCGTCTCTGTCTCCGTTTCTGTCTCTGTTTCTGTCTCTATCTCCCTCTCTGTCTCTGTCTCTGTCTCTGTCTCTGCCCCTGTCTCTGTCTCTGCCTCTGTCTCGGTCTTTGTCTCTATCTCTGTCTCTGTCTCTGTCTCTGTCTCTGTCTCTGTCTCTGTCTCTGTCTCTGTCTCTGTCCCTGGCTCTGTCTCTGCCTCTGTCACCGTCTCTGTCTCTGCCTTGGTCTTTGTCTCTGCCTCTGTCTCTGTCTCTGTCTCTGTCTCTGTCTCTATCTCTGTCCCTGTCTCTGTCTGAGACTCTGCCTCTGTCTCTGTCTCTGTCTCTGTCTCTGTCTCTGTCTCTGTCTCTATCTCTGACTCTGTCTCTGTCTCTGTCTCTGTCTCTGTCTCTGTCCCTGTCTCTGTCTATGTCTCTGTCTCTGTCTCTGTCTCTGTCTCTGTCTCTGTCTCTGTCTCTGTCTCTGTCTCTGTCTCTGTCTCTGTTTCTGTCTCTGTGTCTGTCTCTGTCCCTGGCTCTGTCTCTGCCTCTGTCACCGTCTCTGTCTCTGTCTCGGTCCTTGTCTCTGCCTCTGTCTCTGTCTCTATCTCTGTCCCTGTCTCTGTCTGGGACTCTGCCTCTGTCTCTGTCTCTGTCTCTGTCTCTGTCTCTGTCTCTGTCTCTGTCTCTGTTTCTGTCTCTGTCTCTGCCTCTGTCTCTGTCTCTGCCTCTGTCGCTGTCTCTCCCTCTGTCTCTGTCACCGTCTCTGTCCCTGGCTCTGTCTCTGCCTCTGTCACCGTCTCTGTCTTTGTCTCGGTCTTTGTCACTGTCTCTGTCTCTGTCTCTGTCTCGGTCTTTTTCTCTGTCTCTGTTTCTGTCTCTGTCTCTGCCTGAGACTCTGCCTCTGTCTCTGTCTCTGTCTCTGTCTCTGTCTCTGTCTCTGTCTCTGTCTCTGTCTCTGTCTCTGTCTCTGTCTCTGTCTCTGTCTCTGTCTCTGTCTCTGTCTCTGTCTCTGCGTCTGTCTCTGTCTCTGCCTCTGTCTCTGTCTCTGTCTCTGTCGCTGTCTCTCCCTCTGTCTCTGTCACCGTCTCTGTCCCTGGCTCTGTCTCTGCCTCTGTCACCGTCTCTGTCTCTGTCTCAGTCTCTGTCTCTGCCTCTGTCTCTGTCTCTGTCTCTGTCTCTGTCTCTGTCTCTGACTCTGCCTCTGTCTCTGTCTCTGCCTCTGTCGCTGTCTCTCCCTCTGTCTCTGTCACCGTCTCTGTCCCTGGCTCTGTCTCTGCCTCTGTCACCCTCTCTGTCTCTGTCTCGGTCTCCGTCTCTGTGTCTGTCTCTGTCTCTGTCTCGGTCTTTGTCTCTGTCTCTGTCTCTGTCTCTGTCTCTGTCTGAGACTCTGCCTCTGTCTCTGTCTCTGTCTCTGGCTCTGTCTCTGCCTCTGTCACCGTCTCTGTCTCCGTCTCAGTCTTTGTCTCTGCCTCTGTCTCTGTCTCTGTCTCTGTCTCTGTCTCTGTCTCTATCTCTGTCCCTGTCTGTGTCTGAGACTCTGCCTCTGTCTCTGTCTCTGCCTCTGTCTCTGTCTCTGTCTCTGTCTCTGTCTCTGTCTCCGTCTCTGTCTCTGTCTCTGTCTCTGTCTCTGTCTCTGTCTCTGTCTATGTCTCCTTCTCTGTCTCTGTCTCTGTCTCTGCCCCTGTCACCGTCTCTGTCTCTGTCTCCGTCTCTGTCTCTGTCTCTGTCTCTGTCTCTGTCCTGTCACCGTCTCTGTCCCTGGCTCTGTCTCTGCCTCTGTCACCGTCTCTGTCTCTGTCTCAGTCTTTGTCTCTGCCTCTGTCTCTGTCTCTGTCTCTGTCTCTGTCTCTGTCTCTATCTCTGTCCCTGTCTGTGTCTGAGACTCTGCCTCTGTCTCTGTCTCTGTCTCTGTCTCTGTCTCTGTCTCTGTCTCTGTCTCTGTCTCTGTCTCTGTCTCTGTCTCTGTCTCTGTCTCTGTCTCTGTCTCTGTCTCTGTCTCCGTCTCTGTCTCTGTCTCGGTCTTCGTCTCCGTCTCTGTCTCCGTTTCTGTCTCTGTTTCTGTCTCTATCTCCGTCTCTGTCTCTGTCTCTGCCTCTGTCTCTGTCTCTGTCTCTGCCTCTGTCTCTGTCTCTGTCTCTGTCTCTGCCTCTGTCTCTGTCTCTGTCCCTGTCTCTGTCTCTGTCTCTATCTCTGTCCCTGTCTGTGTCTGAGACTCTGCCTCTGTCTCTGTCTCTGTCTCTGTCTCTGTCTCTGTCTCTGTCTCTGTCTCTGTCTCTGTCTCTGTCTCTGTCTCTGTCTCTGCCTCTGTCTCTGTCTCTGCCTCTGTCGCTGTCTCTCCCTCTGTCTCCGTCACCGTCTCTGTCCCTGGCTCTGTCTCTGTCTCTGTCTCTGTCTCTGTCTCTATCTCTGTACCTATCTCTGTCTGAGACACTGCCTCTGTCTCTGTCTCTGTCTCTGTCTCTGTCTCTGTCTCTGTCTCTGTTTCTGTCTCTGTCTCTGCCTCTGTCTCTGTCTCTGCCTCTGTCGCTGTCTCTCCCTCTGTCTCTGTCACCGTCTCTGTCCCTGGCTCTGTCTCTGCCTCTGTCACCGTCTCTCTCTCTGTCTTGGTCTTTGTCTCTGTCTCTGTCCCTGTCTCGGTCTTTGTCTCTGTCTCTGTCTCTGTCTCTGTCTCTGTCTCTGTCTCTGTCTCTGTCTCTGTCTGAGACTCTGTCTCTGTCTCTGCCTCTGTCGCTGTCTCTCCCTCTGTCTCTGTCACCGTCTCTGTCCCTGGCTCTGTCTCTGTCTCTGTCTCTGTCTCGGTGTTTGTCTCTGTCTCTGTCTCTGTCTCTGTCTCTGTCTCTGTCTGAGACTCTGCCTCTGTCTCTGTCTCTGTCTCTGTCTCTGTCTCGGTCTTTGTCTCCGTCTCTGTCTCCGTTTCTGTCTCTGTTTCTGTCTCTATCTCCGTCTCTGTCTCTGTCTCTGCCTCTGTCTCTGTCTCTGTCTCTGTCTCTGCCTCTGTCGCTGTCTCTCCCTCTGTCTTTGTCACCGTCTCTGTCCCTGGCTCTGTCTCTGCCTCTGTCACCGTCTCTCTCTCTGTCTTGGTCTTTGTCTCTGTCTCTGTCCCTGTCTCGGTCTTTGTCTCTGTCTCTGTCTCTGTCTCTGTCTCTGTCTCTGTCTCTGTCTCTGTCTGAGACTCTGTCTCTGTCTCTGCCTCTGTCGCTGTCTCTCCCTCTGTCTCTGTCACCGTCTCTGTCCCTGGCTCTGTCTCTGTCTCTGTCTCTGTCTCGGTGTTTGTCTCTGTCTCTGTCTCTGTCTCTGTCTCTGTCTCTGTCTGAGACTCTGCCTCTGTCTCTGTCTCTGTCTCGGTCTCTGTCTCCGTCTCTGTCTCTGTCTCTGTCTCTGTCTCTGTCTCTGTCTCTGTCTCTGTCTCTGTCTCTGTCTCTGTCTCTGTCTCTGTCTCTGTCTCTGTCTCTGTCTCTGTCTCTGTCTCTGTCTCTGTCTGAGACTCTGCATCTGTCTCTGTCTCTGTCTCTGTCTCTGTCTCTGTCTCTGTCTCTGTCTCTGTCCCTGTCTCTGTCTCTGTCTCTGTCTCTGTCTCTGTCTCTGTCTCTGTCTCTGTCTCTGTCTCTGTCTCTGTCTCTGCGTCTGTCTCTGTCTCTGCCTCTGTCTCTGTCTCTGTCTCTGTCGCTGTCTCTCCCTCTGTCTCTGTCACCGTCTCTGTCCCTGGCTCTGTCTCTGCCTCTGTCACCGTCTCTGTCTCTGTCTCAGTCTCTGTCTCTGCCTCTGTCTCTGTCTCTGTCTCTGTCTCTGTCTCTGTCTCTGTCTCTGTCTCTGTCTCTGTCTCTGTCTCTGTCTCTGTCTCTGTCTCTGTCTCTGTCTCTGTCTCTGTCTCTGTCTCTGTCTGAGACTCTGCATCTGTCTCTGTCTCTGTCTGAGACTCTGCATCTGTCTCTGTCTCTGTCGCTGTCTCTCCCTCTGTCTCTGTCACCGTCTCTGTCCCTGGCTCTGTCTCTGTCTCTGTCTCTGTCTCGGTGTTTGTCTCTGTCTCTGTCTCTGTCTCTGTCTCTGTCTCTGTCTCTGTCTCTGTCTGAGACTCTGTCTCTGTCTCTGCCTCTGTCGCTGTCTCTCCCTCTGTCTCTGTCACCGTCTCTGTCCCTGTCTCTGTCTCTGTCTCTATCTCTGTCCCTGTCTGTGTCTGAGACTCTGCCTCTGTCTCTGTCTCTGTCTCTGTCTCTGTCTCTGTCTCTGTCTCTGTCTCTGTCTCTGTCTCTGTCTCTGTCTCTGTCTCTGCCTCTGTCTCTGTCTCTGCCTCTGTCGCTGTCTCTCCCTCTGTCTCCGTCACCGTCTCTGTCCCTGGCTCTGTCTCTGTCTCTGTCTCTGTCTCTGTCTCTATCTCTGTACCTATCTCTGTCTGAGACACTGCCTCTGTCTCTGTCTCTGTCTCTGTCTCTGTCTCTGTCTCTGTCTCTGTTTCTGTCTCTGTCTCTGCCTCTGTCTCTGTCTCTGCCTCTGTCGCTGTCTCTCCCTCTGTCTCTGTCACCGTCTCTGTCCCTGGCTCTGTCTCTGCCTCTGTCACCGTCTCTCTCTCTGTCTTGGTCTTTGTCTCTGTCTCTGTCCCTGTCTCGGTCTTTGTCTCTGTCTCTGTCTCTGTCTCTGTCTCTGTCTCTGTCTCTGTCTCTGTCTCTGTCTGAGACTCTGTCTCTGTCTCTGCCTCTGTCGCTGTCTCTCCCTCTGTCTCTGTCACCGTCTCTGTCCCTGGCTCTGTCTCTGTCTCTGTCTCTGTCTCGGTGTTTGTCTCTGTCTCTGTCTCTGTCTCTGTCTCTGTCTCTGTCTGAGACTCTGCCTCTGTCTCTGTCTCTGTCTCTGTCTCTGTCTCGGTCTTTGTCTCCGTCTCTGTCTCCGTTTCTGTCTCTGTTTCTGTCTCTATCTCCGTCTCTGTCTCTGTCTCTGCCTCTGTCTCTGTCTCTGTCTCTGTCTCTGCCTCTGTCGCTGTCTCTCCCTCTGTCTTTGTCACCGTCTCTGTCCCTGGCTCTGTCTCTGCCTCTGTCACCGTCTCTCTCTCTGTCTTGGTCTTTGTCTCTGTCTCTGTCCCTGTCTCGGTCTTTGTCTCTGTCTCTGTCTCTGTCTCTGTCTCTGTCTCTGTCTCTGTCTCTGTCTGAGACTCTGTCTCTGTCTCTGCCTCTGTCGCTGTCTCTCCCTCTGTCTCTGTCACCGTCTCTGTCCCTGGCTCTGTCTCTGTCTCTGTCTCTGTCTCGGTGTTTGTCTCTGTCTCTGTCTCTGTCTCTGTCTCTGTCTCTGTCTGAGACTCTGCCTCTGTCTCTGTCTCTGTCTCGGTCTCTGTCTCCGTCTCTGTCTCTGTCTCTGTCTCTGTCTCTGTCTCTGTCTCTGTCTCTGTCTCTGTCTCTGTCTCTGTCTCTGTCTCTGTCTCTGTCTCTGTCTCTGTCTCTGTCTCTGTCTCTGTCTCTGTCTCTGTCTCTGTCTGAGACTCTGCATCTGTCTCTGTCTCTGTCTCTGTCTCTGTCTCTGTCTCTGTCTCTGTCTCTGTCCCTGTCTCTGTCTCTGTCTCTGTCTCTGTCTCTGTCTCTGTCTCTGTCTCTGTCTCTGTCTCTGTCTCTGTCTCTGCGTCTGTCTCTGTCTCTGCCTCTGTCTCTGTCTCTGTCTCTGTCGCTGTCTCTCCCTCTGTCTCTGTCACCGTCTCTGTCCCTGGCTCTGTCTCTGCCTCTGTCACCGTCTCTGTCTCTGTCTCAGTCTCTGTCTCTGCCTCTGTCTCTGTCTCTGTCTCTGTCTCTGTCTCTGTCTCTGTCTCTGTCTCTGTCTCTGTCTCTGTCTCTGTCTCTGTCTCTGTCTCTGTCTCTGTCTGAGACTCTGCATCTGTCTCTGTCTCTGTCTGAGACTCTGCATCTGTCTCTGTCTCTGTCGCTGTCTCTCCCTCTGTCTCTGTCACCGTCTCTGTCCCTGGCTCTGTCTCTGTCTCTGTCTCTGTCTCGGTGTTTGTCTCTGTCTCCGTCTCTGTGTCTGTCTCTGTCTCTGTCTCGGTCTTTGTCTCTGTCTCTGTCTCTGTCTCTGTCTCTGTCTGAGACTCTGCCTCTGTCTCTGTCTCTGTCTCTGGCTCTGTCTCTGCCTCTGTCACCGTCTCTGTCTCCGTCTCAGTCTTTGTCTCTGCCTCTGTCTCTGTCTCTGTCTCTGTCTCTGTCTCTGTCTCTATCTCTGTCCCTGTCTGTGTCTGAGACTCTGCCTCTGTCTCTGTCTCTGCCTCTGTCTCTGTCTCTGTCTCTGTCTCTGTCTCTGTCTCCGTCTCTGTCTCTGTCTCTGTCTCTGTCTCTGTCTCTGTCTCTGTCTATGTCTCCTTCTCTGTCTCTGTCTCTGTCTCTGCCCCTGTCACCGTCTCTGTCTCTGTCTCCGTCTCTGTCTCTGTCTCTGTCTCTGTCTCTGTCCTGTCACCGTCTCTGTCCCTGGCTCTGTCTCTGCCTCTGTCACCGTCTCTGTCTATGTCTCAGTCTTTGTCTCTGCCTCTGTCTCTGTCTCTGTCTCTGTCTCTGTCTCTGTCTCTATCTCTGTCCCTGTCTGTGTCTGAGACTCTGCCTCTGTCTCTGTCTCTGTCTCTGTCTCTGTCTCTGTCTCTGTCTCTGTCTCTGTCTCTGTCTCTGTCTCTGTCTCTGTCTCTGTCTCTGTCTCTGTCTCTGTCTCTGTCTCTGTCTCTGTCTCTGTCTCTGTCTCTGTCTCTGTCTCCGTCTCTGTCTCTGTCTCGGTCTTCGTCTCCGTCTCTGTCTCCGTTTCTGTCTCTGTTTCTGTCTCTATCTCCGTCTCTGTCTCTGTCTCTGCCTCTGTCTCTGTCTCTGTCTCTGCCTCTGTCTCTGTCTCTGTCTCTGTCTCTGCCTCTGTCTCTGTCTCTGTCCCTGTCTCTGTCTCTGTCTCTATCTCTGTCCCTGTCTGTGTCTGAGACTCTGCCTCTGTCTCTGTCTCTGTCTCTGTCTCTGTCTCTGTCTCTGTCTCTGTCTCTGTCTCTGTCTCTGTCTCTGTCTCTGCCTCTGTCTCTGTCTCTGCCTCTGTCGCTGTCTCTCCCTCTGTCTCCGTCACCGTCTCTGTCCCTGGCTCTGTCTCTGTCTCTGTCTCTGTCTCTGTCTCTATCTCTGTACCTATCTCTGTCTGAGACACTGCCTCTGTCTCTGTCTCTGTCTCTGTCTCTGTCTCTGTCTCTGTCTCTGTTTCTGTCTCTGTCTCTGCCTCTGTCTCTGTCTCTGCCTCTGTCGCTGTCTCTCCCTCTGTCTCTGTCACCGTCTCTGTCCCTGGCTCTGTCTCTGCCTCTGTCACCGTCTCTCTCTCTGTCTTGGTCTTTGTCTCTGTCTCTGTCCCTGTCTCGGTCTTTGTCTCTGTCTCTGTCTCTGTCTCTGTCTCTGTCTCTGTCTCTGTCTCTGTCTCTGTCTCTGTCTCTGTCTGAGACTCTGTCTCTGTCTCTGCCTCTGTCGCTGTCTCTCCCTCTGTCTCTGTCACCGTCTCTGTCCCTGGCTCTGTCTCTGTCTCTGTCTCTGTCTCGGTGTTTGTCTCTGTCTCTGTCTCTGTCTCTGTCTCTGTCTCTGTCTGAGACTCTGCCTCTGTCTCTGTCTCTGTCTCTGTCTCTGTCTCGGTCTTTGTCTCCGTCTCTGTCTCCGTTTCTGTCTCTGTTTCTGTCTCTATCTCCGTCTCTGTCTCTGTCTCTGCCTCTGTCTCTGTCTCTGTCTCTGTCTCTGCCTCTGTCGCTGTCTCTCCCTCTGTCTTTGTCACCGTCTCTGTCCCTGGCTCTGTCTCTGCCTCTGTCACCGTCTCTCTCTCTGTCTTGGTCTTTGTCTCTGTCTCTGTCCCTGTCTCGGTCTTTGTCTCTGTCTCTGTCTCTGTCTCTGTCTCTGTCTCTGTCTCTGTCTCTGTCTGAGACTCTGTCTCTGTCTCTGCCTCTGTCGCTGTCTCTCCCTCTGTCTCTGTCACCGTCTCTGTCCCTGGCTCTGTCTCTGTCTCTGTCTCTGTCTCGGTGTTTGTCTCTGTCTCTGTCTCTGTCTCTGTCTCTGTCTCTGTCTGAGACTCTGCCTCTGTCTCTGTCTCTGTCTCGGTCTCTGTCTCCGTCTCTGTCTCTGTCTCTGTCTCTGTCTCTGTCTCTGTCTCTGTCTCTGTCTCTGTCTCTGTCTCTGTCTCTGTCTCTGTCTCTGTCTCTGTCTCTGTCTCTGTCTCTGTCTCTGTCTCTGTCTGAGACTCTGCATCTGTCTCTGTCTCTGTCTCTGTCTCTGTCTCTGTCTCTGTCTCTGTCTCTGTCCCTGTCTCTGTCTCTGTCTCTGTCTCTGTCTCTGTCTCTGTCTCTGTCTCTGTCTCTGTCTCTGTCTCTGCGTCTGTCTCTGTCTCTGCCTCTGTCTCTGTCTCTGTCTCTGTCGCTGTCTCTCCCTCTGTCTCTGTCACCGTCTCTGTCCCTGGCTCTGTCTCTGCCTCTGTCACCGTCTCTGTCTCTGTCTCAGTCTCTGTCTCTGCCTCTGTCTCTGTCTCTGTCTCTGTCTCTGTCTCTGTCTCTGCCTCTGTCGCTGTCTCTCCCTCTGTCTCTGTCACCGTCTCTGTCCCTGGCTCTGTCTCTGCCTCTGTCACCCTCTATGTCTCTGTCTCGGTCTCCGTCTCTGTGTCTGTCTCTGTCTCTGTCTCTGTCTCTGTCTCTGTCTCTGTCTCTGCCTCTGTCTCTGTCTCTGTCTCTGCCCCTGTCACCGTCTCTGTCTCTGTCTCAGTCTTTGTCTCTGCCTCTGCCTCTGTCTCTGTCTCTGTCTCTGTCTGAGACTCTGCCTCTGTCTCTGTCTCCGTCTCTGTCTCTGTCTCTGTCTCTGTCTCTGTCTCTGTCTCTGTCTCTGTCTCTGTCTCTGCCTCTGTCTCTGTTTCTGTCTCTGTCGCTGTCTCTCCCTCTGTCTCTGTCACCGTCTCTGTCCCTGGCTCTGTCTCTGTCTCTGTCTCTGTCTCTGTCTCTATCTCTGTACCTGTCTCTGTGTGAGACTCTGCCTCTGTCTCCGTCTCTGTCTCTGTCTCTGTCTCTGTCTCTGTCCTGTCACCGTCTCTGTCCCTGGCTCTGTCTCTGCCTCTGTCACCGTCTCTGTCTCTGTCTCAGTCTTTGTCTCTGCCTCTGTCTCTGTCTCTGTCTCTGTCTCTGTCTCTGTCTCTATCTCTGTCCCTGTCTGTGTCTGAGACTCTGCCTCTGTCTCTGTCTCTGTCTCTGTCTCTGTCTCTGTCTCTGTCTCTGTCTCTGTCTCTGTCTCTGTCTCTGTCTCTGTCTCTGTCTCTGTCTCTGTCTCTGTCTCCGTCTCTGTCTCTGTCTCGGTCTTCGTCTCCGTCTCTGTCTCCGTTTCTGTCTCTGTTTCTGTCTCTATCTCCGTCTCTGTCTCTGTCTCTGCCTCTGTCTCTGTCCTTGTCTCTGCCTCTGTCTCTGTCTCTATCTCTGTCCCTGTCTCTGTCTGGGACTCTGCCTCTGTCTCTGTCTCTGTCTCTGTCTCTGTCTCTGTCTCTGTCTCTGTCTCTGTTTCTGTCTCTGTCTCTGCCTCTGTCTCTGTCTCTGCCTCTGTCGCTGTCTCTCCCTCTGTCTCTGTCACCGTCTCTGTCCCTGGCTCTGTCTCTGCCTCTGTCACCGTCTCTGTCTTTGTCTCGGTCTTTGTCACTGTCTCTGTCTCTGTCTCTGTCTCGGTCTTTTTCTCTGTCTCTGTTTCTGTCTCTGTCTCTGCCTGAGACTCTGCCTCTGTCTCTGTCTCTGTCTCTGTCTCTGTCTCTGTCTCTGTCTCTGTCTCTGTCTCTGTCTCTGTCTCTGTCTCTGTCTCTGTCTCTGTCTCTGTCTCTGTCTCTGTCTCTGCGTCTGTCTCTGTCTCTGCCTCTGTCTCTGTCTCTGTCTCTGTCGCTGTCTCTCCCTCTGTCTCTGTCACCGTCTCTGTCCCTGGCTCTGTCTCTGCCTCTGTCACCGTCTCTGTCTCTGTCTCAGTCTCTGTCTCTGCCTCTGTCTCTGTCTCTGTCTCTGTCTCTGTCTCTGTCTCTGACTCTGCCTCTGTCTCTGTCTCTGCCTCTGTCGCTGTCTCTCCCTCTGTCTCTGTCACCGTCTCTGTCCCTGGCTCTGTCTCTGCCTCTGTCACCCTCTCTGTCTCTGTCTCGGTCTCCGTCTCTGTGTCTGTCTCTGTCTCTGTCTCGGTCTTTGTCTCTGTCTCTGTCTCTGTCTCTGTCTCTGTCTGAGACTCTGCCTCTGTCTCTGTCTCTGTCTCTGGCTCTGTCTCTGCCTCTGTCACCGTCTCTGTCTCCGTCTCAGTCTTTGTCTCTGCCTCTGTCTCTGTCTCTGTCTCTGTCTCTGTCTCTGTCTCTATCTCTGTCCCTGTCTGTGTCTGAGACTCTGCCTCTGTCTCTGTCTCTGCCTCTGTCTCTGTCTCTGTCTCTGTCTCTGTCTCTGTCTCCGTCTCTGTCTCTGTCTCTGTCTCTGTCTCTGTCTCTGTCTCTGTCTATGTCTCCTTCTCTGTCTCTGTCTCTGTCTCTGCCCCTGTCACCGTCTCTGTCTCTGTCTCCGTCTCTGTCTCTGTCTCTGTCTCTGTCTCTGTCCTGTCACCGTCTCTGTCCCTGGCTCTGTCTCTGCCTCTGTCACCGTCTCTGTCTCTGTCTCAGTCTTTGTCTCTGCCTCTGTCTCTGTCTCTGTCTCTGTCTCTGTCTCTGTCTCTATCTCTGTCCCTGTCTGTGTCTGAGACTCTGCCTCTGTCTCTGTCTCTGTCTCTGTCTCTGTCTCTGTCTCTGTCTCTGTCTCTGTCTCTGTCTCTGTCTCTGTCTCTGTCTCTGTCTCTGTCTCTGTCTCTGTCTCTGTCTCCGTCTCTGTCTCTGTCTCGGTCTTCGTCTCCGTCTCTGTCTCCGTTTCTGTCTCTGTTTCTGTCTCTATCTCCGTCTCTGTCTCTGTCTCTGCCTCTGTCTCTGTCTCTGTCTCTGCCTCTGTCTCTGTCTCTGTCTCTGTCTCTGCCTCTGTCTCTGTCTCTGTCCC
The DNA here is from genome assembly GCA_945859595.2 of Megachile willughbiella. NCBI lineage: Eukaryota > Metazoa > Arthropoda > Insecta > Hymenoptera > Megachilidae > Megachile > Megachile willughbiella. The sequence goes on from CAMAOD020000099.1 coordinate 87,277, forward strand.
TGTCTCTGTCTCTGTCTCTATCTCTGTCCCTGTCTGTGTCTGAGACTCTGCCTCTGTCTCTGTCTCTGTCTCTGTCTCTGTCTCTGTCTCTGTCTCTGTCTCTGTCTCTGTCTCTGTCTCTGTCTCTGTCTCTGCCTCTGTCTCTGTCTCTGCCTCTGTCGCTGTCTCTCCCTCTGTCTCCGTCACCGTCTCTGTCCCTGGCTCTGTCTCTGTCTCTGTCTCTGTCTCTGTCTCTATCTCTGTACCTATCTCTGTCTGAGACACTGCCTCTGTCTCTGTCTCTGTCTCTGTCTCTGTCTCTGTCTCTGTCTCTGTTTCTGTCTCTGTCTCTGCCTCTGTCTCTGTCTCTGCCTCTGTCGCTGTCTCTCCCTCTGTCTCTGTCACCGTCTCTGTCCCTGGCTCTGTCTCTGCCTCTGTCACCGTCTCTCTCTCTGTCTTGGTCTTTGTCTCTGTCTCTGTCCCTGTCTCGGTCTTTGTCTCTGTCTCTGTCTCTGTCTCTGTCTCTGTCTCTGTCTCTGTCTCTGTCTCTGTCTGAGACTCTGTCTCTGTCTCTGCCTCTGTCGCTGTCTCTCCCTCTGTCTCTGTCACCGTCTCTGTCCCTGGCTCTGTCTCTGTCTCTGTCTCTGTCTCGGTGTTTGTCTCTGTCTCTGTCTCTGTCTCTGTCTCTGTCTCTGTCTGAGACTCTGCCTCTGTCTCTGTCTCTGTCTCTGTCTCTGTCTCGGTCTTTGTCTCCGTCTCTGTCTCCGTTTCTGTCTCTGTTTCTGTCTCTATCTCCGTCTCTGTCTCTGTCTCTGCCTCTGTCTCTGTCTCTGTCTCTGTCTCTGCCTCTGTCGCTGTCTCTCCCTCTGTCTTTGTCACCGTCTCTGTCCCTGGCTCTGTCTCTGCCTCTGTCACCGTCTCTCTCTCTGTCTTGGTCTTTGTCTCTGTCTCTGTCCCTGTCTCGGTCTTTGTCTCTGTCTCTGTCTCTGTCTCTGTCTCTGTCTCTGTCTCTGTCTCTGTCTGAGACTCTGTCTCTGTCTCTGCCTCTGTCGCTGTCTCTCCCTCTGTCTCTGTCACCGTCTCTGTCCCTGGCTCTGTCTCTGTCTCTGTCTCTGTCTCGGTGTTTGTCTCTGTCTCTGTCTCTGTCTCTGTCTCTGTCTCTGTCTGAGACTCTGCCTCTGTCTCTGTCTCTGTCTCGGTCTCTGTCTCCGTCTCTGTCTCTGTCTCTGTCTCTGTCTCTGTCTCTGTCTCTGTCTCTGTCTCTGTCTCTGTCTCTGTCTCTGTCTCTGTCTCTGTCTCTGTCTCTGTCTCTGTCTCTGTCTCTGTCTCTGTCTGAGACTCTGCATCTGTCTCTGTCTCTGTCTCTGTCTCTGTCTCTGTCTCTGTCTCTGTCTCTGTCCCTGTCTCTGTCTCTGTCTCTGTCTCTGTCTCTGTCTCTGTCTCTGTCTCTGTCTCTGTCTCTGTCTCTGTCTCTGCGTCTGTCTCTGTCTCTGCCTCTGTCTCTGTCTCTGTCTCTGTCGCTGTCTCTCCCTCTGTCTCTGTCACCGTCTCTGTCCCTGGCTCTGTCTCTGCCTCTGTCACCGTCTCTGTCTCTGTCTCAGTCTCTGTCTCTGCCTCTGTCTCTGTCTCTGTCTCTGTCTCTGTCTCTGTCTCTGTCTCTGTCTCTGTCTCTGTCTCTGTCTCTGTCTCTGTCTCTGTCTCTGTCTCTGTCTCTGTCTCTGTCTCTGTCTCTGTCTGAGACTCTGCATCTGTCTCTGTCTCTGTCTGAGACTCTGCATCTGTCTCTGTCTCTGTCGCTGTCTCTCCCTCTGTCTCTGTCACCGTCTCTGTCCCTGGCTCTGTCTCTGTCTCTGTCTCTGTCTCGGTGTTTGTCTCTGTCTCTGTCTCTGTCTCTGTCTCTGTCTCTGTCTCTGTCTCTGTCTGAGACTCTGTCTCTGTCTCTGCCTCTGTCGCTGTCTCTCCCTCTGTCTCTGTCACCGTCTCTGTCCCTGTCTCTGTCTCTGTCTCTATCTCTGTCCCTGTCTGTGTCTGAGACTCTGCCTCTGTCTCTGTCTCTGTCTCTGTCTCTGTCTCTGTCTCTGTCTCTGTCTCTGTCTCTGTCTCTGTCTCTGTCTCTGTCTCTGCCTCTGTCTCTGTCTCTGCCTCTGTCGCTGTCTCTCCCTCTGTCTCCGTCACCGTCTCTGTCCCTGGCTCTGTCTCTGTCTCTGTCTCTGTCTCTGTCTCTATCTCTGTACCTATCTCTGTCTGAGACACTGCCTCTGTCTCTGTCTCTGTCTCTGTCTCTGTCTCTGTCTCTGTCTCTGTTTCTGTCTCTGTCTCTGCCTCTGTCTCTGTCTCTGCCTCTGTCGCTGTCTCTCCCTCTGTCTCTGTCACCGTCTCTGTCCCTGGCTCTGTCTCTGCCTCTGTCACCGTCTCTCTCTCTGTCTTGGTCTTTGTCTCTGTCTCTGTCCCTGTCTCGGTCTTTGTCTCTGTCTCTGTCTCTGTCTCTGTCTCTGTCTCTGTCTCTGTCTCTGTCTCTGTCTGAGACTCTGTCTCTGTCTCTGCCTCTGTCGCTGTCTCTCCCTCTGTCTCTGTCACCGTCTCTGTCCCTGGCTCTGTCTCTGTCTCTGTCTCTGTCTCGGTGTTTGTCTCTGTCTCTGTCTCTGTCTCTGTCTCTGTCTCTGTCTGAGACTCTGCCTCTGTCTCTGTCTCTGTCTCTGTCTCTGTCTCGGTCTTTGTCTCCGTCTCTGTCTCCGTTTCTGTCTCTGTTTCTGTCTCTATCTCCGTCTCTGTCTCTGTCTCTGCCTCTGTCTCTGTCTCTGTCTCTGTCTCTGCCTCTGTCGCTGTCTCTCCCTCTGTCTTTGTCACCGTCTCTGTCCCTGGCTCTGTCTCTGCCTCTGTCACCGTCTCTCTCTCTGTCTTGGTCTTTGTCTCTGTCTCTGTCCCTGTCTCGGTCTTTGTCTCTGTCTCTGTCTCTGTCTCTGTCTCTGTCTCTGTCTCTGTCTCTGTCTGAGACTCTGTCTCTGTCTCTGCCTCTGTCGCTGTCTCTCCCTCTGTCTCTGTCACCGTCTCTGTCCCTGGCTCTGTCTCTGTCTCTGTCTCTGTCTCGGTGTTTGTCTCTGTCTCTGTCTCTGTCTCTGTCTCTGTCTCTGTCTGAGACTCTGCCTCTGTCTCTGTCTCTGTCTCGGTCTCTGTCTCCGTCTCTGTCTCTGTCTCTGTCTCTGTCTCTGTCTCTGTCTCTGTCTCTGTCTCTGTCTCTGTCTCTGTCTCTGTCTCTGTCTCTGTCTCTGTCTCTGTCTCTGTCTCTGTCTCTGTCTCTGTCTCTGTCTGAGACTCTGCATCTGTCTCTGTCTCTGTCTCTGTCTCTGTCTCTGTCTCTGTCTCTGTCTCTGTCCCTGTCTCTGTCTCTGTCTCTGTCTCTGTCTCTGTCTCTGTCTCTGTCTCTGTCTCTGTCTCTGTCTCTGTCTCTGCGTCTGTCTCTGTCTCTGCCTCTGTCTCTGTCTCTGTCTCTGTCGCTGTCTCTCCCTCTGTCTCTGTCACCGTCTCTGTCCCTGGCTCTGTCTCTGCCTCTGTCACCGTCTCTGTCTCTGTCTCAGTCTCTGTCTCTGCCTCTGTCTCTGTCTCTGTCTCTGTCTCTGTCTCTGTCTCTGTCTCTGTCTCTGTCTCTGTCTCTGTCTCTGTCTCTGTCTCTGTCTCTGTCTCTGTCTGAGACTCTGCATCTGTCTCTGTCTCTGTCTGAGACTCTGCATCTGTCTCTGTCTCTGTCGCTGTCTCTCCCTCTGTCTCTGTCACCGTCTCTGTCCCTGGCTCTGTCTCTGTCTCTGTCTCTGTCTCGGTGTTTGTCTCTGTCTCCGTCTCTGTGTCTGTCTCTGTCTCTGTCTCGGTCTTTGTCTCTGTCTCTGTCTCTGTCTCTGTCTCTGTCTGAGACTCTGCCTCTGTCTCTGTCTCTGTCTCTGGCTCTGTCTCTGCCTCTGTCACCGTCTCTGTCTCCGTCTCAGTCTTTGTCTCTGCCTCTGTCTCTGTCTCTGTCTCTGTCTCTGTCTCTGTCTCTATCTCTGTCCCTGTCTGTGTCTGAGACTCTGCCTCTGTCTCTGTCTCTGCCTCTGTCTCTGTCTCTGTCTCTGTCTCTGTCTCTGTCTCCGTCTCTGTCTCTGTCTCTGTCTCTGTCTCTGTCTCTGTCTCTGTCTATGTCTCCTTCTCTGTCTCTGTCTCTGTCTCTGCCCCTGTCACCGTCTCTGTCTCTGTCTCCGTCTCTGTCTCTGTCTCTGTCTCTGTCTCTGTCCTGTCACCGTCTCTGTCCCTGGCTCTGTCTCTGCCTCTGTCACCGTCTCTGTCTATGTCTCAGTCTTTGTCTCTGCCTCTGTCTCTGTCTCTGTCTCTGTCTCTGTCTCTGTCTCTATCTCTGTCCCTGTCTGTGTCTGAGACTCTGCCTCTGTCTCTGTCTCTGTCTCTGTCTCTGTCTCTGTCTCTGTCTCTGTCTCTGTCTCTGTCTCTGTCTCTGTCTCTGTCTCTGTCTCTGTCTCTGTCTCTGTCTCTGTCTCTGTCTCTGTCTCTGTCTCTGTCTCTGTCTCTGTCTCCGTCTCTGTCTCTGTCTCGGTCTTCGTCTCCGTCTCTGTCTCCGTTTCTGTCTCTGTTTCTGTCTCTATCTCCGTCTCTGTCTCTGTCTCTGCCTCTGTCTCTGTCTCTGTCTCTGCCTCTGTCTCTGTCTCTGTCTCTGTCTCTGCCTCTGTCTCTGTCTCTGTCCCTGTCTCTGTCTCTGTCTCTATCTCTGTCCCTGTCTGTGTCTGAGACTCTGCCTCTGTCTCTGTCTCTGTCTCTGTCTCTGTCTCTGTCTCTGTCTCTGTCTCTGTCTCTGTCTCTGTCTCTGTCTCTGCCTCTGTCTCTGTCTCTGCCTCTGTCGCTGTCTCTCCCTCTGTCTCCGTCACCGTCTCTGTCCCTGGCTCTGTCTCTGTCTCTGTCTCTGTCTCTGTCTCTATCTCTGTACCTATCTCTGTCTGAGACACTGCCTCTGTCTCTGTCTCTGTCTCTGTCTCTGTCTCTGTCTCTGTCTCTGTTTCTGTCTCTGTCTCTGCCTCTGTCTCTGTCTCTGCCTCTGTCGCTGTCTCTCCCTCTGTCTCTGTCACCGTCTCTGTCCCTGGCTCTGTCTCTGCCTCTGTCACCGTCTCTCTCTCTGTCTTGGTCTTTGTCTCTGTCTCTGTCCCTGTCTCGGTCTTTGTCTCTGTCTCTGTCTCTGTCTCTGTCTCTGTCTCTGTCTCTGTCTCTGTCTCTGTCTCTGTCTCTGTCTGAGACTCTGTCTCTGTCTCTGCCTCTGTCGCTGTCTCTCCCTCTGTCTCTGTCACCGTCTCTGTCCCTGGCTCTGTCTCTGTCTCTGTCTCTGTCTCGGTGTTTGTCTCTGTCTCTGTCTCTGTCTCTGTCTCTGTCTCTGTCTGAGACTCTGCCTCTGTCTCTGTCTCTGTCTCTGTCTCTGTCTCGGTCTTTGTCTCCGTCTCTGTCTCCGTTTCTGTCTCTGTTTCTGTCTCTATCTCCGTCTCTGTCTCTGTCTCTGCCTCTGTCTCTGTCTCTGTCTCTGTCTCTGCCTCTGTCGCTGTCTCTCCCTCTGTCTTTGTCACCGTCTCTGTCCCTGGCTCTGTCTCTGCCTCTGTCACCGTCTCTCTCTCTGTCTTGGTCTTTGTCTCTGTCTCTGTCCCTGTCTCGGTCTTTGTCTCTGTCTCTGTCTCTGTCTCTGTCTCTGTCTCTGTCTCTGTCTCTGTCTGAGACTCTGTCTCTGTCTCTGCCTCTGTCGCTGTCTCTCCCTCTGTCTCTGTCACCGTCTCTGTCCCTGGCTCTGTCTCTGTCTCTGTCTCTGTCTCGGTGTTTGTCTCTGTCTCTGTCTCTGTCTCTGTCTCTGTCTCTGTCTGAGACTCTGCCTCTGTCTCTGTCTCTGTCTCGGTCTCTGTCTCCGTCTCTGTCTCTGTCTCTGTCTCTGTCTCTGTCTCTGTCTCTGTCTCTGTCTCTGTCTCTGTCTCTGTCTCTGTCTCTGTCTCTGTCTCTGTCTCTGTCTCTGTCTCTGTCTCTGTCTCTGTCTGAGACTCTGCATCTGTCTCTGTCTCTGTCTCTGTCTCTGTCTCTGTCTCTGTCTCTGTCTCTGTCCCTGTCTCTGTCTCTGTCTCTGTCTCTGTCTCTGTCTCTGTCTCTGTCTCTGTCTCTGTCTCTGTCTCTGCGTCTGTCTCTGTCTCTGCCTCTGTCTCTGTCTCTGTCTCTGTCGCTGTCTCTCCCTCTGTCTCTGTCACCGTCTCTGTCCCTGGCTCTGTCTCTGCCTCTGTCACCGTCTCTGTCTCTGTCTCAGTCTCTGTCTCTGCCTCTGTCTCTGTCTCTGTCTCTGTCTCTGTCTCTGTCTCTGCCTCTGTCGCTGTCTCTCCCTCTGTCTCTGTCACCGTCTCTGTCCCTGGCTCTGTCTCTGCCTCTGTCACCCTCTATGTCTCTGTCTCGGTCTCCGTCTCTGTGTCTGTCTCTGTCTCTGTCTCTGTCTCTGTCTCTGTCTCTGTCTCTGCCTCTGTCTCTGTCTCTGTCTCTGCCCCTGTCACCGTCTCTGTCTCTGTCTCAGTCTTTGTCTCTGCCTCTGCCTCTGTCTCTGTCTCTGTCTCTGTCTGAGACTCTGCCTCTGTCTCTGTCTCCGTCTCTGTCTCTGTCTCTGTCTCTGTCTCTGTCTCTGTCTCTGTCTCTGTCTCTGTCTCTGCCTCTGTCTCTGTTTCTGTCTCTGTCGCTGTCTCTCCCTCTGTCTCTGTCACCGTCTCTGTCCCTGGCTCTGTCTCTGTCTCTGTCTCTGTCTCTGTCTCTATCTCTGTACCTGTCTCTGTGTGAGACTCTGCCTCTGTCTCCGTCTCTGTCTCTGTCTCTGTCTCTGTCTCTGTCCTGTCACCGTCTCTGTCCCTGGCTCTGTCTCTGCCTCTGTCACCGTCTCTGTCTCTGTCTCAGTCTTTGTCTCTGCCTCTGTCTCTGTCTCTGTCTCTGTCTCTGTCTCTGTCTCTATCTCTGTCCCTGTCTGTGTCTGAGACTCTGCCTCTGTCTCTGTCTCTGTCTCTGTCTCTGTCTCTGTCTCTGTCTCTGTCTCTGTCTCTGTCTCTGTCTCTGTCTCTGTCTCTGTCTCTGTCTCTGTCTCTGTCTCCGTCTCTGTCTCTGTCTCGGTCTTCGTCTCCGTCTCTGTCTCCGTTTCTGTCTCTGTTTCTGTCTCTATCTCCGTCTCTGTCTCTGTCTCTGCCTCTGTCTCTGTCTCTGTCTCTGCCTCTGTCTCTGTCTCTGTCTCTGTCTCTGCCTCTGTCTCTGTCTCTGTCTCTGTCTCTGTCTCTGTCTCTATCTCTGTCCCTGTCTGTGTCTGAGACTCTGCCTCTGTCTCTGTCTCTGTCTCTGTCTCTGTCTCTGTCTCTGTCTCTGTCTCTGTCTCTGCCTCTGTCTCTGTATCTGCCTCTGTCGCTGTCTCTCCCTCTGTCTCTGTCACCGTCTCTGTCCCTGGCTCTGTCTCTGTCTCTGTCTCTGTCTCTGTCTCTATCTCTGTACCTATCTCTGTCTGAGACACTGCCTCTGTCTCTGTCTCTGTCTCTGTCTCTGTCTCTGTCTCTGTTTCTGTCTCTGTCTCTGCCTCTGTCTCTGTCTCTGCCTCTGTCGCTGTCTCTCCCTCTGTCTCTGTCACCGTCTCTGTCCCTGGCTCTGTCTCTGCCTCTGTCACCGTCTCTCTCTCTGTCTTGGTCTTTGTCTCTGTCTCTGTCCCTGTCTCGGTCTTTGTCTCTGTCTCTGTCTCTGTCTCTGTCTCTGTCTCTGTCTCTGTCTGAGACTCTGTCTCTGTCTCTGCCTCTGTCGCTGTCTCTCCCTCTGTCTCTGTCACCGTCTCTGTCCCTGGCTCTGTCTCTGTCTCTGTCTCTGTCTCTGTCTCCGCTTCTGTTTCTGTTTCTGTCTCTATCTCCGTCTCTGTCTCTGTCTCTGCCTCTGTCTCTGTCTCTGTCTCTGTCTCTGTCTCTGTCTCTGTCTCTGTCTCTGTCTCTGTCCCTGTCTCTGTCTCTGTCTCTGTCTCTGTCTCTGTCGCTGTCTGTCCCTCTGTCTCTGTCACCGTCTCTGTCCCTGGCTCTGTCTCTGTCTCTGTCTCTGCCTCTGTCTCTGTCTCTGTACCTGTCTCTGTCTGAGACACTGCCTCTGTCTCGGTCTTTGTCTCCGTCTCTGTCTCCGTTTCTGTCTCTGTTTCTGCCTCTATCTCCGTCTCTGTCTCTGTCTCTGCCTCTGTCTCTGTCTCTGTCTCTGTCTCTGCCTCTGTCTCTGTCTCTGTCTCTGTCTCTGTCTCTGTCTCTGTCTCTGTCTCTGTCTCTGTCTCTGTCTCTGTCTCTGTCTCTGTCTCTGTCTCTGTCTCTGTCTCTGTCTCTGCCTCTGTCTCTGTCTCTGTCTCTGTCGCTGTCTCTCCCTCTGTCTCTGTCACCGTCTCTGTCCCTGGCTCTGTCTCTGTCTCTGTCTCTGCCTCTGTCTCTGTCTCTGTACCTGTCTCTGTCTGAGACACTGCCTCTGTCTCTGTCACCGTCTCTGTCCCTGGCTCTGTCTCTGTCTCTGTCTCTGTCTCTGTCTCTGCCTCTATCTCTGTACCTGTCTCTGTCTGAGACTCTGCCTCTGTCTCTGTCTCTGTACCTGTCTCTGTCTGAGACACTGCCTCTGTCTCTGTCACCGTCTCTGTCCCTGGCTCTGTCTCTGTCTCTGTCTCTGTCTCCGTCTCTGTCTCTGTCTCTGTCTCTGTCTCTGTCTCTGCCTCTGTCTCTGTCTCTGCCTCTGTCGCTGTCTCTCCCTCTGTCTCCGTCACCGTCTCTGTCCCTGGCTCTGTCTCTGTCTCTGTCTCTGTCTCTGTCTCTATCTCTGTACCTATCTCTGTCTGAGACACTGCCTCTGTCTCTGTCTCTGTCTCTGCCTCTGTCTCTGTCTCTGTCTCTGTTTCTGCCTCTATCTCCGTCTCTGTCTCTGTCTCTGCCTCTGTCTCTGTCTCTGTCTCTGTCTCTGCCTCTGTCTCTGTCTCTGTCTCTGTTTCTGTCTCTGTCTCTGCCTCTGTCTCTGTCTCTGCCTCTGTCGCTGTCTCTCCCTCTGTCTCCGTCACCGTCTCTGTCCCTGGCTCTGTCTCTGTCTCTGCCTCTGTCTCTGTCTCTGTCTCTGTCGCTGTCTCTCCCTCTGTCTCTGTCACCGTCTCTGTCCCTGGCTCTGTCTCTGTCTCTGTCTCTGCCTCTGTCTCTGTCTCTGTACCTGTCTCTGTCTGAGACACTGCCTCTGTCTCTGTCACCGTCTCTGTCCCTGGCTCTGTCTCTGTCTCCGTCTCTGTCTCTGTCTCTGTCTCTGTCTCTGTCTCTGTCTCTGTCTATGTCTCCTTCCCTGTCTCTGTCTCTGTCTCTGCCCCTGTCACCGTCTCTGTCTCTGTCTCAGTCTTTGTCTCTGCCTCTGCCTCTGTCTCTGTCTCTGTCTCTGTCTCTGTCTCTATCTCTGTCCCTGTCTCTGTCTGAGACTCTGCCTCTGTCTCTGTCTCCGTCTCTGTCTCTGTCTCTGTCTCTGTCTCTGTCTCTGTCTCTGTCTCTGTCTCTGTCTCTGCCTCTGTCTCTGTCTCTGTCTCTGTCGCTGTCTCTCCCTCTGTCTCTGTCACCGTCTCTGTCCCTGGCTCTGTCTCTGTCTCTGTCTCTGTCTCTGTCTCTATCTCTGTACCTGTCTCTGTCTGAGACTCTGCCTCTGTCTCCGTCTCTGTCTCTGTCTCCGTCTCTGTCTCTGTCTCTGTCTCTGTCTCTGTCCTGTCACCGTCTCTGTCCCTGGCTCTGTCTCTGCCTCTGTCACCGTCTCTGTCTCTGTCTCAGTCTTTGTCTCTGCCTCTGTCTCTGTCTCTGTCTCTGTCTCTGTCTCTGTCTCTATCTCTGTCCCTGTCTGTGTCTGAGACTCTGCCTCTGTCTCTGTCTCTGTCTCTGTCTCTGTCTCTGTCTCTGTCTCTGTCTCTGTCTCTGTCTCTGTCTCTGTCTCTGTCTCTGTCTCTGTCTCTGTCTCTGTCTCTGTCTCTGTCTCTGTCTCTGTCTCTGTCTCTGTCTCTGTCTCTGTCTCTGTCTCTGTCTCTGTCTCTGTCTCTGTCTCTGTCTCTGTCTCTGTCTCCGTCTCTGTCTCTGTCTCGGTCTTCGTCTCCGTCTCTGTCTCCGTTTCTGTCTCTGTTTCTGTCTCTATCTCCGTCTCTGTCTCTGTCTCTGCCTCTGTCTCTGTCTCTGTCTCTGCCTCTGTCTCTGTCTCTGTCTCTGTCTCTGCCTCTGTCTCTGTCTCTGTCCCTGTCTCTGTCTCTGTCTCTATCTCTGTCCCTGTCTGTGTCTGAGACTCTGCCTCTGTCTCTGTCTCTGTCTCTGTCTCTGTCTCTGTCTCTGTCTCTGTCTCTGTCTCTGTCTCTGTCTCTGTCTCTGTCTCTGTCTCTGTCTCTGCCTCTGTCTCTGTCTCTGCCTCTGTCGCTGTCTCTCCCTCTGTCTCCGTCACCGTCTCTATCCCTGGCTCTGTCTCTGTCTCTGTCTCTGTCACTGTCTCTATCTCTGTTTCTGTCTCTGTCTCTGCCTCTGTCTCTGTCTCTGCCTCTGTCGCTGTCTCTCCCTCTGTCTCTGTCACCGTCTCTGTCCCTGGCTCTGTCTCTGCCTCTGTCACCGTCTCTCTCTCTGTCTTGGTCTTTGTCTCTGTCTCTGTCCCTGTCTCGGTCTTTGTCTCTGTCTCTGTCTCTGTCTCTGTCTCTGTCTCTGTCTCTGTCTCTGTCTCTGTCTGAGACTCTGTCTCTGTCTCTGCCTCTGTCGCTGTCTCTCCCTCTGTCTCTGTCACCGTCTCTGTCCCTGGCTCTGTCTCTGTCTCTGTCTCTGTCTCGGTGTTTGTCTCTGTCTCTGTCTCTGTCTCTGTCTCTGTCTCTGTCTGAGACTCTGCCTCTGTCTCTGTCTCTGTCTCTGTCTCTGTCTCGGTCTTTGTCTCCGTCTCTGTCTCCGTTTCTGTCTCTGTTTCTGTCTCTATCTCCGTCTCTGTCTCTGTCTCTGCCTCTGTCTCTGTCTCTGTCTCTGTCTCTGCCTCTGTCGCTGTCTCTCCCTCTGTCTTTGTCACCGTCTCTGTCCCTGGCTCTGTCTCTGCCTCTGTCACCGTCTCTCTCTCTGTCTTGGTCTTTGTCTCTGTCTCTGTCCCTGTCTCGGTCTTTGTCTCTGTCTCTGTCTCTGTCTCTGTCTCTGTCTCTGTCTCTGTCTCTGTCTCTGTCTGAGACTCTGTCTCTGTCTCTGCCTCTGTCGCTGTCTCTCCCTCTGTCTCTGTCACCGTCTCTGTCCCTGGCTCTGTCTCTGTCTCTGTCTCTGTCTCGGTGTTTGTCTCTGTCTCTGTCTCTGTCTCCGTCTCTGTCTCTGTCTCTGTCTCTGTCTCTGTCTCTGTCTCTGTCTCTGTCTCTGTCTCTGTCTCTGTCTCTGTCTCTGTCTCTGTCTCTGTCTCTGTCTCTGTCTCTGTCTCTGTCTCTGCGTCTGTCTCTGTCTCTGCCTCTGTCTCTGTCTCTGTCTCTGTCGCTGTCTCTCCCTCTGTCTCTGTCACCGTCTCTGTCCCTGGCTCTGTCTCTGCCTCTGTCACCGTCTCTGTCTCTGTCTCAGTCTCTGTCTCTGCCTCTGTCTCTGTCTCTGTCTCTGTCTCTGTCTCTGCCTCTGTCGCTGTCTCTCCCTCTGTCTCTGTCACCGTCTCTGTCCCTGGCTCTGTCTCTGCCTCTGTCACCCTCTCTGTCTCTGTCTCGGTCTCCGTCTCTGTGTCTGTCTCTGTCTCTGTCTCTGTCTCTGTCTCTGTCTCTGTCTCTGCCTCTGTCTCTGTCTCTGTCTCTGCCCCTGTCACCGTCTCTGTCTCTGTCTCAGTCTTTGTCTCTGCCTCTGCCTCTGTCTCTGTCTCTGTCTCTGTCTCTGTCTCTATCTCTGTCCCTGTCTCTGTCTGAGACTCTGCCTCTGTCTCTGTCTCCGTCTCTGTCTGAGACACTGCCTCTGTCTCTGTCTCTGTCTCTGTCTCTGTCTCTGTCTCTGTTTCTGTCTCTGTCTCTGCCTCTGTCTCTGTCTCTGCCTCTGTCGCTGTCTCTCCCTCTGTCTCTGTCACCGTCTCTGTCCCTGGCTCTGTCTCTGCCTCTGTCACCGTCTCTCTCTCTGTCTTGGTCGTTGTCTCTGTCTCTGTCCCTGTCTCGGTCTTTGTCTCTGTCTCTGTCTCTGTCTCTGTCTCTGTCTCTGTCTCTGTCTGAGACTCTGTCTCTGTCTCTGCCTCTGTCGCTGTCTCTCCCTCTGTCTCTGTCACCGTCTCTGTCCCTGGCTCTGTCTCTGTCTCTGTCTCTGTCTCTGTCTCCGCTTCTGTTTCTGTTTCTGTCTCTATCTCCGTCTCTGTCTCTGTCTCTGCCTCTGTCTCTGTCTCTGTCTCTGTCTCTGTCTCTGTCTCTGTCTCTGTCTCTGTCTCTGTCTCTGTCTCTGTCTCTGTCTCTGTCTCTGTCTCTGTCTCTGTCTCTGTCTCTGTCTCTGTCTCTGTCTCTGTTTCTGTCTCTGTCTCTGTCGCTGTCTGTCCCTCTGTCTCTGTCACCGTCTCTGTCCCTGGCTCTGTCTCTGTCTCTGTCTCTGCCTCTGTCTCTGTCTCTGTACCTGTCTCTGTCTGAGACACTGTCTCTGTCTCTGTCTCTGTCTCTGCCTCTGTCTCTGTCTCTGTCTCTGTCGCTGTCTCTCCCTCTGTCTCTGTCACCGTCTCTGTCCCTGGCTCTGTCTCTGTCTCTGTCTCTGCCTCTGTCTCTGTCTCTGTACCTGTCTCTGTCTGAGACACTGCCTCTGTCTCTGTCACCGTCTCTGTCCCTGGCTCTGTCTCTGTCTCTGTCTCTGTCTCTGTCTCTGCCTCTATCTCTGTACCTGTCTCTGTCTGAGACTCTGCCTCTGTCTCTGTCTCTGTACCTGTCTCTGTCTGAGACACTGCCTCTGTCTCTGTCACCGTCTCTGTCCCTGGCTCTGTCTCTGTCTCTGTCTCTGTCTCTGTCTCTGTCTCTGTCTCTGTCTCTGTCTCTGTCTCTGCCTCTGTCTCTGTCTCTGCCTCTGTCGCTGTCTCTCCCTCTGTCTCCGTCACCGTCTCTGTCCCTGGCTCTGTCTCTGTCTCTGTCTCTGTCTCTGTCTCTATCTCTGTACCTATCTCTGTCTGAGACACTGCCTCTGTCTCTGTCTCTGTCTCTGTCTCTGTCTCTGTCTCTGTCTCTGTCTCTGTCTCTGTCTGAGACTCTGTCTCTGTCTCTGCCTCTGTCGCTGTCTCTCCCTCTGTCTCTGTCACCGTCTCTGTCCCTGGCTCTGTCTCTGTCTCTGTCTCTGTCTCGGTGTTTGTCTCTGTCTCTGTCTCTGTCTCTGTCTGAGACTCTGCCTCTGTCTCTGCCTCTGTCTCTGTCTCTGTCTCTGCCTCTGTCTCTGTCTCTGTCTCTGTCTCTGCCTCTGTCTCTGTCTCTGTCCCTGTCTCTGTCTCTGTCTCTATCTCTGTCCCTGTCTGTGTCTGAGACTCTGCCTCTGTCTCTGTCTCTGTCTCTGTCTCTGTCTCTGTCTCTGTCTCTGTCTCTGTCTCTGTCTCTGTCTCTGTCTCTGTCTCTGTCTCTGTCTCTGCCTCTGTCTCTGTCTCTGCCTCTGTCGCTGTCTCTCCCTCTGTCTCCGTCACCGTCTCTGTCCCTGGCTCTGTCTCTGTCTCTGTCACTGTCTCTATCTCTGTTTCTGTCTCTGTCTCTGCCTCTGTCTCTGTCTCTGCCTCTGTCGCTGTCTCTCCCTCTGTCTCTGTCACCGTCTCTGTCCCTGGCTCTGTCTCTGCCTCTGTCACCGTCTCTCTCTCTGTCTTGGTCTTTGTCTCTGTCTCTGTCCCTGTCTCGGTCTTTGTCTCTGTCTCTGTCTCTGTCTCTGTCTCTGTCTCTGTCTCTGTCTCTGTCTCTGTCTCTGTCTGAGACTCTGTCTCTGTCTCTGCCTCTGTCGCTGTCTCTCCCTCTGTCTCTGTCACCGTCTCTGTCCCTGGCTCTGTCTCTGTCTCTGTCTCTGTCTCGGTGTTTGTCTCTGTCTCTGTCTCTGTCTCTGTCTCTGTCTCTGTCTGAGACTCTGCCTCTGTCTCTGTCTCTGTCTCTGTCTCTGTCTCGGTCTTTGTCTCCGTCTCTGTCTCCGTTTCTGTCTCTGTTTCTGTCTCTATCTCCGTCTCTGTCTCTGTCTCTGCCTCTGTCTCTGTCTCTGTCTCTGTCTCTGCCTCTGTCGCTGTCTCTCCCTCTGTCTTTGTCACCGTCTCTGTCCCTGGCTCTGTCTCTGCCTCTGTCACCGTCTCTCTCTCTGTCTTGGTCTTTGTCTCTGTCTCTGTCCCTGTCTCGGTCTTTGTCTCTGTCTCTGTCTCTGTCTCTGTCTCTGTCTCTGTCTCTGTCTCTGTCTCTGTCTGAGACTCTGTCTCTGTCTCTGCCTCTGTCGCTGTCTCTCCCTCTGTCTCTGTCACCGTCTCTGTCCCTGGCTCTGTCTCTGTCTCTGTCTCTGTCTCGGTGTTTGTCTCTGTCTCTGTCTCTGTCTCTGTCTGAGACTCTGCCTCTGTCTCTGTCTCTGTCTCGGTCTCTGTCTCCGTCTCTGTCTCTGTCTCTGTCTCTGTCTCTGTCTCTGTCTCTGTCTCTGTCTCTGTCTCTGTCTCTGTCTCTGTCTCTGTCTCTGTCTCCGTCTCTGTCTCTGTCTCTGTCTCTGTCTCTGTCTCTGTCTCTGTCTCTGTCTCTGTCTCTGTCTCTGTCTCTGTCTCTGTCTCTGTCTCTGTCTCTGTCTCTGTCTCTGTCTGAGACTCTGCATCTGTCTCTGTCTCTGTCTCTGTCTCTGTCTCTGTCTCTGTCTCTGTCTCTGTCCCTGTCTCTGTCTCTGTCTCTGTCTCTGTCTCTGTCTCTGTCTCTGTCTCTGTCTCTGCGTCTGTCTCTGTCTCTGCCTCTGTCTCTGTCTCTGTCTCTGTCGCTGTCTCTCCCTCTGTCTCTGTCACCGTCTCTGTCCCTGGCTCTGTCTCTGCCTCTGTCACCGTCTCTGTCTCTGTCTCAGTCTCTGTCTCTGCCTCTGTCTCTGTCTCTGTCTCTGTCTCTGTCTCTGCCTCTGTCGCTGTCTCTCCCTCTGTCTCTGTCACCGTCTCTGTCCCTGGCTCTGTCTCTGCCTCTGTCACCCTCTCTGTCTCTGTCTCGGTCTCCGTCTCTGTGTCTGTCTCTGTCTCTGTCTCTGTCTCTGTCTCTGTCTCTGTCTCTGCCTCTGTCTCTGTCTCTGTCTCTGCCCCTGTCACCGTCTCTGTCTCTGTCTCAGTCTTTGTCTCTGCCTCTGCCTCTGTCTCTGTCTCTGTCTCTGTCTCTGTCTCTATCTCTGTCCCTGTCTCTGTCTGAGACTCTGCCTCTGTCTCTGTCTCCGTCTCTGTCTCTGTCTCTGTCTCTGTCTCTGTCTCTGTCTCTGTCTCTGTCTCTGTCTCTGTCTCTGCCTCTGTCTCTGTTTCTGTCTCTGTCGCTGTCTCTCCCTCTGTCTCTGTCACCGTCTCTGTCCCTGGCTCTGTCTCTGTCTCTGTCTCTGTCTCTGTCTCTATCTCTGTACCTGTCTCTGTCTGAGACTCTGCCTCTGTCTCTATCTCTGTCCCTGTCTCTGTCTGGGTCTCTGTCTCTGTCTCTGTCTCTGTCCTGTCACCGTCTCTGTCCCTGGCTCTGTCTCTGCCTCTGTCACCGTCTCTGTCTCTGTCTCAGTCTTTGTCTCTGCCTCTGTCTCTGTCTCTGTCTCTGTCTCTGTCTCTGTCTCTATCTCTGTCCCTGTCTGTGTCTGAGACTCTGCCTCTGTCTCTGTCTCTGTCTCTGTCTCTGTCTCTGTCTCTGTCTCTGTCTCTGTCTCTGTCTCTGTCTCTGTCTCTGTCTCTGTCTCTGTCTCTGTCTCTGTCTCTGTCTCTGTCTCTGTCTCCGTCTCTGTCTCTGTCTCGGTCTTCGTCTCCGTCTCTGTCTCCGTTTCTGTCTCTGTTTCTGTCTCTATCTCCGTCTCTGTCTCTGTCTCTGCCTCTGTCTCTGTCTCTGTCTCTGCCTCTGTCTCTGTCTCTGTCTCTGTCTCTGCCTCTGTCTCTGTCTCTGTCTCTGTCTCTGTCTCTGTCTCTGTCTCTATCTCTGTCCCTGTCTGTGTCTGAGACTCTGCCTCTGTCTCTGTCTCTGTCTCTGTCTCTGTCTCTGTCTCTGTCTCTGTCTCTGTCTCTGTCTCTGTCTCTGTCTCTGTCTCTGTCTCTGTCTCTGCCTCTGTCTCTGTATCTGCCTCTGTCGCTGTCTCTCCCTCTGTCTCTGTCACCGTCTCTGTCCCTGGCTCTGTCTCTGTCTCTGTCTCTGTCTCTGTCTCTATCTCTGTACCTATCTCTGTCTGAGACACTGCCTCTGTCTCTGTCTCTGTCTCTGTCTCTGTCTCTGTCTCTGTTTCTGTCTCTGTCTCTGCCTCTGTCTCTGTCTCTGCCTCTGTCGCTGTCTCTCCCTCTGTCTCTGTCACCGTCTCTGTCCCTGGCTCTGTCTCTGCCTCTGTCACCGTCTCTCTCTCTGTCTTGGTCGTTGTCTCTGTCTCTGTCCCTGTCTCGGTCTTTGTCTCTGTCTCTGTCTCTGTCTCTGTCTCTGTCTCTGTCTCTGTCTGAGACTCTGTCTCTGTCTCTGCCTCTGTCGCTGTCTCTCCCTCTGTCTCTGTCACCGTCTCTGTCCCTGGCTCTGTCTCTGTCTCTGTCTCTGTCTCTGTCTCCGCTTCTGTTTCTGTTTCTGTCTCTATCTCCGTCTCTGTCTCTGTCTCTGCCTCTGTCTCTGTCTCTGTCTCTGTCTCTGTCTCTGTCTCTGTCTCTGTCTCTGTCTCTGTCTCTGTCTCTGTCTCTGTCTCTGTCTCTGTCTCTGTCTCTGTCTCTGTCTCTGTCTCTGTTTCTGTCTCTGTCTCTGTCGCTGTCTGTCCCTCTGTCTCTGTCACCGTCTCTGTCCCTGGCTCTGTCTCTGTCTCTGTCTCTGCCTCTGTCTCTGTCTCTGTACCTGTCTCTGTCTGAGACACTGTCTCTGTCTCTGTCTCTGTCTCTGCCTCTGTCTCTGTCTCTGTCTCTGTCGCTGTCTCTCCCTCTGTCTCTGTCACCGTCTCTGTCCCTGGCTCTGTCTCTGTCTCTGTCTCTGCCTCTGTCTCTGTCTCTGTACCTGTCTCTGTCTGAGACACTGCCTCTGTCTCTGTCACCGTCTCTGTCCCTGGCTCTGTCTCTGTCTCTGTCTCTGTCTCTGTCTCTGCCTCTATCTCTGTACCTGTCTCTGTCTGAGACTCTGCCTCTGTCTCTGTCTCTGTACCTGTCTCTGTCTGAGACACTGCCTCTGTCTCTGTCACCGTCTCTGTCCCTGGCTCTGTCTCTGTCTCTGTCTCTGTCTCTGTCTCTGTCTCTGTCTCTGTCTCTGTCTCTGTCTCTGCCTCTGTCTCTGTCTCTGCCTCTGTCGCTGTCTCTCCCTCTGTCTCCGTCACCGTCTCTGTCCCTGGCTCTGTCTCTGTCTCTGTCTCTGTCTCTGTCTCTATCTCTGTACCTATCTCTGTCTGAGACACTGCCTCTGTCTCTGTCTCTGTCTCTGTCTCTGTCTCTGTCTCTGTCTCTGTTTCTGCCTCTATCTCCGTCTCTGTCTCTGTCTCTGCCTCTGTCTCTGTCTCTGTCTCTGTCTCTGCCTCTGTCTCTGTCTCTGTCTCTGTTTCTGTCTCTGTCTCTGCCTCTGTCTCTGTCTCTGCCTCTGTCGCTGTCTCTCCCTCTGTCTCCGTCACCGTCTCTGTCCCTGGCTCTGTCTCTGTCTCTGCCTCTGTCTCTGTCTCTGTCTCTGTCGCTGTCTCTCCCTCTGTCTCTGTCACCGTCTCTGTCCCTGGCTCTGTCTCTGTCTCTGTCTCTGCCTCTGTCTCTGTCTCTGTACCTGTCTCTGTCTGAGACACTGCCTCTGTCTCTGTCACCGTCTCTGTCCCTGGCTCTGTCTCTGTCTCCGTCTCTGTCTCTGTCTCTGTCTCTGTCTCTGTCTCTGTCTCTGTCTCTGTCTATGTCTCCTTCTCTGTCTCTGTCTCTGTCTCTGCCCCTGTCACCGTCTCTGTCTCTGTCTCAGTCTTTGTCTCTGCCTCTGCCTCTGTCTCTGTCTCTGTCTCTGTCTCTGTCTCTATCTCTGTCCCTGTCTCTGTCTGAGACTCTGCCTCTGTCTCTGTCTCCGTCTCTGTCTCTGTCTCTGTCTCTGTCTCTGTCTCTGTCTCTGTCTCTGTCTCTGTCTCTGCCTCTGTCTCTGTCTCTGTCTCTGTCGCTGTCTCTCCCTCTGTCTCTGTCACCGTCTCTGTCCCTGGCTCTGTCTCTGTCTCTGTCTCTGTCTCTGTCTCTATCTCTGTACCTGTCTCTGTCTGAGACTCTGCCTCTGTCTCCGTCTCTGTCTCTGTCTCCGTCTCTGTCTCTGTCTCTGTCTCTGTCTCTGTCCTGTCACCGTCTCTGTCCCTGGCTCTGTCTCTGCCTCTGTCACCGTCTCTGTCTCTGTCTCAGTCTTTGTCTCTGCCTCTGTCTCTGTCTCTGTCTCTGTCTCTGTCTCTGTCTCTATCTCTGTCCCTGTCTGTGTCTGAGACTCTGCCTCTGTCTCTGTCTCTGTCTCTGTCTCTGTCTCTGTCTCTGTCTCTGTCTCTGTCTCTGTCTCTGTCTCTGTCTCTGTCTCTGTCTCTGTCTCTGTCTCTGTCTCTGTCTCTGTCTCTGTCTCTGTCTCTGTCTCTGTCTCTGTCTCCGTCTCTGTCTCTGTCTCGGTCTTCGTCTCCGTCTCTGTCTCCGTTTCTGTCTCTGTTTCTGTCTCTATCTCCGTCTCTGTCTCTGTCTCTGCCTCTGTCTCTGTCTCTGTCTCTGCCTCTGTCTCTGTCTCTGTCTCTGTCTCTGCCTCTGTCTCTGTCTCTGTCCCTGTCTCTGTCTCTGTCTCTATCTCTGTCCCTGTCTGTGTCTGAGACTCTGCCTCTGTCTCTGTCTCTGTCTCTGTCTCTGTCTCTGTCTCTGTCTCTGTCTCTGTCTCTGTCTCTGCCTCTGTCTCTGTCTCTGCCTCTGTCTCTGTCTCTGCCTCTGTCGCTGTCTCTCCCTCTGTCTCCGTCACCGTCTCTGTCCCTGGCTCTGTCTCTGTCTCTGTCTCTGTCACTGTCTCTATCTCTGTACCTATCTCTGTCTGAGACACTGCCTCTGTCTCTGTCTCTGTCTCTGTCTCTGTCTCTGTCTCTGTCTCTGTTTCTGTCTCTGTCTCTGCCTCTGTCTCTGTCTCTGCCTCTGTCGCTGTCTCTCCCTCTGTCTCTGTCACCGTCTCTGTCCCTGGCTCTGTCTCTGCCTCTGTCACCGTCTCTCTCTCTGTCTTGGTCTTTGTCTCTGTCTCGGTCCCTGTCTCGGTCTTTGTCTCTGTCTCTGTCTCTGTCTCTGTCTCTGTCTCTGTCTCTGTCTCTGTCTCTGTCTGAGACTCTGTCTCTGTCTCTGCCTCTGTCGCTGTCTCTCCCTCTGTCTCTGTCACCGTCTCTGTCCCTGGCTCTGTCTCTGTCTCTGTCTCTGTCTCGGTGTTTGTCTCTGTCTCTGTCTCTGTCTCTGTCTCTGTCTCTGTCTGAGACTCTGCCTCTGTCTCTGTCTCTGTCTCTGTCTCTGTCTCGGTCTTTGTCTCCGTCTCTGTCTCCGTTTCTGTCTCTGTTTCTGTCTCTATCTCCGTCTCTGTCTCTGTCTCTGCCTCTGTCTCTGTCTCTGTCTCTGTCTCTGCCTCTGTCGCTGTCTCTCCCTCTGTCTTTGTCACCGTCTCTGTCCCTGGCTCTGTCTCTGCCTCTGTCACCGTCTCTCTCTCTGTCTTGGTCTTTGTCTCTGTCTCTGTCCCTGTCTCGGTCTTTGTCTCTGTCTCTGTCTCTGTCTCTGTCTCTGTCTCTGTCTCTGTCTCTGTCTCTGTCTGAGACTCTGTCTCTGTCTCTGCCTCTGTCGCTGTATCTCCCTCTGTCTCTGTCACCGTCTCTGTCCCTGGCTCTGTCTCTGTCTCTGTCTCTGTCTCGGTGTTTGTCTCTGTCTCTGTCTCTGTCTCTGTCTGAGACTCTGCCTCTGTCTCTGTCTCTGTCTCGGTCTCTGTCTCCGTCTCTGTCTCTGTCTCTGTCTCTGTCTCTGTCTCTGTCTCTGTCTCTGTCTCTGTCTCTGTCTCTGTCTCTGTCTCTGTCTCTGTCTCCGTCTCTGTCTCTGTCTCTGTCTCTGTCTCTGTCTCTGTCTCTGTCTCTGTCTCTGTCTCTGTCTCTGTCTCTGTCTCTGTCTCTGTCTCTGTCTCTGTCTGAGACTCTGCATCTGTCTCTGTCTCTGTCTCTGTCTCTGTCTCTGTCTCTGTCTCTGTCTCTGTCTCTGTCCCTGTCTCTGTCTCTGTCTCTGTCTCTGTCTCTGTCTCTGTCTCTGTCTCTGTCTCTGTCTCTGCGTCTGTCTCTGTCTCTGCCTCTGTCTCTGTCTCTGTCTCTGTCGCTGTCTCTCCCTCTGTCTCTGTCACCGTCTCTGTCCCTGGCTCTGTCTCTGCCTCTGTCACCGTCTCTGTCTCTGTCTCAGTCTCTGTCTCTGCCTCTGTCTCTGTCTCTGTCTCTGTCTCTGTCTCTGTCTCTGCCTCTGTCGCTGTCTCTCCCTCTGTCTCTGTCACCGTCTCTGTCCCTGGCTCTGTCTCTGCCTCTGTCACCCTCTCTGTCTCTGTCTCGGTCTCCGTCTCTGAGTCTGTCTCTGTCTCTGTCTCTGTCTCTGTCTCTGTCTCTGTCTCTGCCTCTGTCTCTGTCTCTGTCTCTGCCCCTGTCACCGTCTCTGTCTCTGTCTCAGTCTTTGTCTCTGCCTCTGCCTCTGTCTCTGTCTCTGTCTCTGTCTCTGTCTCTATCTCTGTCCCTGTCTCTGTCTGAGACTCTGCCTCTGTCTCTGTCTCCGTCTCTGTCTCTGTCTCTGTCTCTGTCTCTGTCTCTGTCTCTGTCTCTGTCTCTGTCTCTGTCTCTGCCTCTGTCTCTGTTTCTGTCTCTGTCGCTGTCTCTCCCTCTGTCTCTGTCACCGTCTCTGTCCCTGGCTCTGTCTCTGTCTCTGTCTCTGTCTCTGTCTCTATCTCTGTACCTGTCTCTGTCTGAGACTCTGCCTCTGTCTCTATCTCTGTCCCTGTCTCTGTCTGGGTCTCTGTCTCTGTCTCTGTCTCTGTCTCTGTCTCTGTCCTGTCACCGTCTCTGTCCCTGGCTCTGTCTCTGCCTCTGTCACCGTCTCTGTCTCTGTCTCAGTCTTTGTCTCTGCCTCTGTCTCTGTCTCTGTCTCTGTCTCTGTCTCTGTCTCTATCTCTGTCCCTGTCTGTGTCTGAGACTCTGCCTCTGTCTCTGTCTCTGTCTCTGTCTCTGTCTCTGTCTCTGTCTCTGTCTCTGTCTCTGTCTCTGTCTCTGTCTCTGTCTCTGTCTCTGTCCCTGTCTCTGTCTCTGTCTCTGTCTCTGTCTCTGTCGCTGTCTGTCCCTCTGTCTCTGTCACCGTCTCTGTCCCTGGCTCTGTCTCTGTCTCTGTCTCTGCCTCTGTCTCTGTCTCTGTACCTGTCTCTGTCTGAGACACTGCCTCTGTCTCGGTCTTTGTCTCCGTCTCTGTCTCCGTTTCTGTCTCTGTTTCTGCCTCTATCTCCGTCTCTGTCTCTGTCTCTGCCTCTGTCTCTGTCTCTGTCTCTGTCTCTGCCTCTGTCTCTGTCTCTGTCTCTGTCTCTGTCTCTGTCTCTGTCTCTGTCTCTGTCTCTGTCTCTGTCTCTGTCTCTGTCTCTGTCTCTGTCTCTGTCTCTGTCTCTGCCTCTGTCTCTGTCTCTGTCTCTGTCGCTGTCTCTCCCTCTGTCTCTGTCACCGTCTCTGTCCCTGGCTCTGTCTCTGTCTCTGTCTCTGCCTCTGTCTCTGTCTCTGTACCTGTCTCTGTCTGAGACACTGCCTCTGTCTCTGTCACCGTCTCTGTCCCTGGCTCTGTCTCTGTCTCTGTCTCTGTCTCTGTCTCTGCCTCTATCTCTGTACCTGTCTCTGTCTGAGACTCTGCCTCTGTCTCTGTCTCTGTACCTGTCTCTGTCTGAGACACTGCCTCTGTCTCTGTCACCGTCTCTGTCCCTGGCTCTGTCTCTGTCTCTGTCTCTGTCTCCGTCTCTGTCTCTGTCTCTGTCTCTGTCTCTGTCTCTGCCTCTGTCTCTGTCTCTGCCTCTGTCGCTGTCTCTCCCTCTGTCTCCGTCACCGTCTCTGTCCCTGGCTCTGTCTCTGTCTCTGTCTCTGTCTCTGTCTCTATCTCTGTACCTATCTCTGTCTGAGACACTGCCTCTGTCTCTGTCTCTGTCTCTGCCTCTGTCTCTGTCTCTGTCTCTGTTTCTGCCTCTATCTCCGTCTCTGTCTCTGTCTCTGCCTCTGTCTCTGTCTCTGTCTCTGTCTCTGCCTCTGTCTCTGTCTCTGTCTCTGTTTCTGTCTCTGTCTCTGCCTCTGTCTCTGTCTCTGCCTCTGTCGCTGTCTCTCCCTCTGTCTCCGTCACCGTCTCTGTCCCTGGCTCTGTCTCTGTCTCTGCCTCTGTCTCTGTCTCTGTCTCTGTCGCTGTCTCTCCCTCTGTCTCTGTCACCGTCTCTGTCCCTGGCTCTGTCTCTGTCTCTGTCTCTGCCTCTGTCTCTGTCTCTGTACCTGTCTCTGTCTGAGACACTGCCTCTGTCTCTGTCACCGTCTCTGTCCCTGGCTCTGTCTCTGTCTCCGTCTCTGTCTCTGTCTCTGTCTCTGTCTCTGTCTCTGTCTCTGTCTATGTCTCCTTCCCTGTCTCTGTCTCTGTCTCTGCCCCTGTCACCGTCTCTGTCTCTGTCTCAGTCTTTGTCTCTGCCTCTGCCTCTGTCTCTGTCTCTGTCTCTGTCTCTGTCTCTATCTCTGTCCCTGTCTCTGTCTGAGACTCTGCCTCTGTCTCTGTCTCCGTCTCTGTCTCTGTCTCTGTCTCTGTCTCTGTCTCTGTCTCTGTCTCTGTCTCTGTCTCTGCCTCTGTCTCTGTCTCTGTCTCTGTCGCTGTCTCTCCCTCTGTCTCTGTCACCGTCTCTGTCCCTGGCTCTGTCTCTGTCTCTGTCTCTGTCTCTGTCTCTATCTCTGTACCTGTCTCTGTCTGAGACTCTGCCTCTGTCTCCGTCTCTGTCTCTGTCTCCGTCTCTGTCTCTGTCTCTGTCTCTGTCTCTGTCCTGTCACCGTCTCTGTCCCTGGCTCTGTCTCTGCCTCTGTCACCGTCTCTGTCTCTGTCTCAGTCTTTGTCTCTGCCTCTGTCTCTGTCTCTGTCTCTGTCTCTGTCTCTGTCTCTATCTCTGTCCCTGTCTGTGTCTGAGACTCTGCCTCTGTCTCTGTCTCTGTCTCTGTCTCTGTCTCTGTCTCTGTCTCTGTCTCTGTCTCTGTCTCTGTCTCTGTCTCTGTCTCTGTCTCTGTCTCTGTCTCTGTCTCTGTCTCTGTCTCTGTCTCTGTCTCTGTCTCTGTCTCTGTCTCTGTCTCTGTCTCTGTCTCTGTCTCTGTCTCTGTCTCTGTCTCTGTCTCCGTCTCTGTCTCTGTCTCGGTCTTCGTCTCCGTCTCTGTCTCCGTTTCTGTCTCTGTTTCTGTCTCTATCTCCGTCTCTGTCTCTGTCTCTGCCTCTGTCTCTGTCTCTGTCTCTGCCTCTGTCTCTGTCTCTGTCTCTGTCTCTGCCTCTGTCTCTGTCTCTGTCCCTGTCTCTGTCTCTGTCTCTATCTCTGTCCCTGTCTGTGTCTGAGACTCTGCCTCTGTCTCTGTCTCTGTCTCTGTCTCTGTCTCTGTCTCTGTCTCTGTCTCTGTCTCTGTCTCTGTCTCTGTCTCTGTCTCTGTCTCTGTCTCTGCCTCTGTCTCTGTCTCTGCCTCTGTCGCTGTCTCTCCCTCTGTCTCCGTCACCGTCTCTGTCCCTGGCTCTGTCTCTGTCTCTGTCTCTGTCACTGTCTCTATCTCTGTTTCTGTCTCTGTCTCTGCCTCTGTCTCTGTCTCTGCCTCTGTCGCTGTCTCTCCCTCTGTCTCTGTCACCGTCTCTGTCCCTGGCTCTGTCTCTGCCTCTGTCACCGTCTCTCTCTCTGTCTTGGTCTTTGTCTCTGTCTCTGTCCCTGTCTCGGTCTTTGTCTCTGTCTCTGTCTCTGTCTCTGTCTCTGTCTCTGTCTCTGTCTCTGTCTCTGTCTGAGACTCTGTCTCTGTCTCTGCCTCTGTCGCTGTCTCTCCCTCTGTCTCTGTCACCGTCTCTGTCCCTGGCTCTGTCTCTGTCTCTGTCTCTGTCTCGGTGTTTGTCTCTGTCTCTGTCTCTGTCTCTGTCTCTGTCTCTGTCTGAGACTCTGCCTCTGTCTCTGTCTCTGTCTCTGTCTCTGTCTCGGTCTTTGTCTCCGTCTCTGTCTCCGTTTCTGTCTCTGTTTCTGTCTCTATCTCCGTCTCTGTCTCTGTCTCTGCCTCTGTCTCTGTCTCTGTCTCTGTCTCTGCCTCTGTCGCTGTCTCTCCCTCTGTCTTTGTCACCGTCTCTGTCCCTGGCTCTGTCTCTGCCTCTGTCACCGTCTCTCTCTCTGTCTTGGTCTTTGTCTCTGTCTCTGTCCCTGTCTCGGTCTTTGTCTCTGTCTCTGTCTCTGTCTCTGTCTCTGTCTCTGTCTGAGACTCTGTCTCTGTCTCTGCCTCTGTCGCTGTCTCTCCCTCTGTCTCTGTCACCGTCTCTGTCCCTGGCTCTGTCTCTGTCTCTGTCTCTGTCTCGGTGTTTGTCTCTGTCTCTGTCTCTGTCTCCGTCTCTGTCTCTGTCTCTGTCTCTGTCTCTGTCTCTGTCTCTGTCTCTGTCTCTGTCTCTGTCTCTGTCTCTGTCTCTGTCTCTGTCTCTGTCTCTGTCTCTGTCTCTGTCTGAGACTCTGCATCTGTCTCTGTCTCTGTCTCTGTCTCTGTCTCTGTCTCTGTCTCTGTCTCTGTCCCTGTCTCTGTCTCTGTCTCTGTCTCTGTCTCTGTCTCTGTCTCTGTCTCTGTCTCTGCGTCTGTCTCTGTCTCTGCCTCTGTCTCTGTCTCTGTCTCTGTCGCTGTCTCTCCCTCTGTCTCTGTCACCGTCTCTGTCCCTGGCTCTGTCTCTGCCTCTGTCACCGTCTCTGTCTCTGTCTCAGTCTCTGTCTCTGCCTCTGTCTCTGTCTCTGTCTCTGTCTCTGTCTCTGCCTCTGTCGCTGTCTCTCCCTCTGTCTCTGTCACCGTCTCTGTCCCTGGCTCTGTCTCTGCCTCTGTCACCCTCTCTGTCTCTGTCTCGGTCTCCGTCTCTGTGTCTGTCTCTGTCTCTGTCTCTGTCTCTGTCTCTGTCTCTGTCTCTGCCTCTGTCTCTGTCTCTGTCTCTGCCCCTGTCACCGTCTCTGTCTCTGTCTCAGTCTTTGTCTCTGCCTCTGCCTCTGTCTCTGTCTCTGTCTCTGTCTCTGTCTCTATCTCTGTCCCTGTCTCTGTCTGAGACTCTGCCTCTGTCTCTGTCTCCGTCTCTGTCTCTGTCTCTGTCTCTGTCTCTGTCTCTGTCTCTGTCTCTGTCTCTGTCTCTGCCTCTGTCTCTGTTTCTGTCTCTGTCGCTGTCTCTCCCTCTGTCTCTGTCACCGTCTCTGTCCCTGGCTCTGTCTCTGTCTCTGTCTCTGTCTCTGTCTCTATCTCTGTACCTGTCTCTGTCTGAGACTCTGCCTCTGTCTCTATCTCTGTCCCTGTCTCTGTCTGGGTCTCTGTCTCTGTCTCTGTCTCTGTCCTGTCACCGTCTCTGTCCCTGGCTCTGTCTCTGCCTCTGTCACCGTCTCTGTCTCTGTCTCAGTCTTTGTCTCTGCCTCTGTCTCTGTCTCTGTCTCTGTCTCTGTCTCTGTCTCTATCTCTGTCCCTGTCTGTGTCTGAGACTCTGCCTCTGTCTCTGTCTCTGTCTCTGTCTCTGTCTCTGTCTCTGTCTCTGTCTCTGTCTCTGTCTCTGTCTCTGTCTCTGTCTCTGTCTCTGTCTCTGTCTCTGTCTCTGTCTCTGTCTCTGTCTCCGTCTCTGTCTCTGTCTCTGTCTCTATCTCTGTCCCTGTCTGTGTCTGAGACTCTGCCTCTGTCTCTGTCTCTGTCTCTGTCTCTGTCTCTGTCTCTGTCTCTGTCTCTGTCTCTGTCTCTGTCTCTGTCTCTGTCTCTGTCTCTGTCTCTGCCTCTGTCTCTGTCTCTGCCTCTGTCGCTGTCTCTCCCTCTGTCTCCGTCACCGTCTCTGTCCCTGGCTCTGTCTCTGTCTCTGTCTCTGTCACTGTCTCTATCTCTGTTTCTGTCTCTGTCTCTGCCTCTGTCTCTGTCTCTGCCTCTGTCGCTGTCTCTCCCTCTGTCTCTGTCACCGTCTCTGTCCCTGGCTCTGTCTCTGCCTCTGTCACCGTCTCTCTCTCTGTCTTGGTCTTTGTCTCTGTCTCTGTCCCTGTCTCGGTCTTTGTCTCTGTCTCTGTCTCTGTCTCTGTCTCTGTCTCTGTCTCTGTCTCTGTCTCTGTCTGAGACTCTGTCTCTGTCTCTGCCTCTGTCGCTGTCTCTCCCTCTGTCTCTGTCACCGTCTCTGTCCCTGGCTCTGTCTCTGTCTCTGTCTCTGTCTCGGTGTTTGTCTCTGTCTCTGTCTCTGTCTCTGTCTCTGTCTCTGTCTGAGACTCTGCCTCTGTCTCTGTCTCTGTCTCTGTCTCTGTCTCGGTCTTTGTCTCCGTCTCTGTCTCCGTTTCTGTCTCTGTTTCTGTCTCTATCTCCGTCTCTGTCTCTGTCTCTGCCTCTGTCTCTGTCTCTGTCTCTGTCTCTGCCTCTGTCGCTGTCTCTCCCTCTGTCTTTGTCACCGTCTCTGTCCCTGGCTCTGTCTCTGCCTCTGTCACCGTCTCTCTCTCTGTCTTGGTCTTTGTCTCTGTCTCTGTCCCTGTCTCGGTCTTTGTCTCTGTCTCTGTCTCTGTCTCTGTCTCTGTCTCTGTCTGAGACTCTGTCTCTGTCTCTGCCTCTGTCGCTGTCTCTCCCTCTGTCTCTGTCACCGTCTCTGTCCCTGGCTCTGTCTCTGTCTCTGTCTCTGTCTCGGTGTTTGTCTCTGTCTCTGTCTCTGTCTCCGTCTCTGTCTCTGTCTCTGTCTCTGTCTCTGTCTCTGTCTCTGTCTCTGTCTCTGTCTCTGTCTCTGTCTCTGTCTCTGTCTCTGTCTCTGTCTCTGTCTCTGTCTGAGACTCTGCATCTGTCTCTGTCTCTGTCTCTGTCTCTGTCTCTGTCTCTGTCTCTGTCTCTGTCCCTGTCTCTGTCTCTGTCTCTGTCTCTGTCTCTGTCTCTGTCTCTGTCTCTGTCTCTGCGTCTGTCTCTGTCTCTGCCTCTGTCTCTGTCTCTGTCTCTGTCGCTGTCTCTCCCTCTGTCTCTGTCACCGTCTCTGTCCCTGGCTCTGTCTCTGCCTCTGTCACCGTCTCTGTCTCTGTCTCAGTCTCTGTCTCTGCCTCTGTCTCTGTCTCTGTCTCTGTCTCTGTCTCTGCCTCTGTCGCTGTCTCTCCCTCTGTCTCTGTCACCGTCTCTGTCCCTGGCTCTGTCTCTGCCTCTGTCACCCTCTCTGTCTCTGTCTCGGTCTCCGTCTCTGTGTCTGTCTCTGTCTCTGTCTCTGTCTCTGTCTCTGTCTCTGTCTCTGCCTCTGTCTCTGTCTCTGTCTCTGCCCCTGTCACCGTCTCTGTCTCTGTCTCAGTCTTTGTCTCTGCCTCTGCCTCTGTCTCTGTCTCTGTCTCTGTCTCTGTCTCTATCTCTGTCCCTGTCTCTGTCTGAGACTCTGCCTCTGTCTCTGTCTCCGTCTCTGTCTCTGTCTCTGTCTCTGTCTCTGTCTCTGTCTCTGTCTCTGTCTCTGTCTCTGCCTCTGTCTCTGTTTCTGTCTCTGTCGCTGTCTCTCCCTCTGTCTCTGTCACCGTCTCTGTCCCTGGCTCTGTCTCTGTCTCTGTCTCTGTCTCTGTCTCTATCTCTGTACCTGTCTCTGTCTGAGACTCTGCCTCTGTCTCTATCTCTGTCCCTGTCTCTGTCTGGGTCTCTGTCTCTGTCTCTGTCTCTGTCCTGTCACCGTCTCTGTCCCTGGCTCTGTCTCTGCCTCTGTCACCGTCTCTGTCTCTGTCTCAGTCTTTGTCTCTGCCTCTGTCTCTGTCTCTGTCTCTGTCTCTGTCTCTGTCTCTATCTCTGTCCCTGTCTGTGTCTGAGACTCTGCCTCTGTCTCTGTCTCTGTCTCTGTCTCTGTCTCTGTCTCTGTCTCTGTCTCTGTCTCTGTCTCTGTCTCTGTCTCTGTCTCTGTCTCTGTCTCTGTCTCTGTCTCTGTCTCTGTCTCCGTCTCTGTCTCTGTCTCGGTCTTCGTCTCCGTCTCTGTCTCCGTTTCTGTCTCTGTTTCTGTCTCTATCTCCGTCTCTGTCTCCGTCTCTGCCTCTGTCTCTGTCTCTGTCTCTGCCTCTGTCTCTGTCTCTGTCTCTGTCTCTGCCTCTGTCTCTGTCTCTGTCTCTGTCTCTGTCTCTGTCTCTATCTCTGTCCCTGTCTGTGTCTGAGACTCTGCCTCTGTCTCTGTCTCTGTCTCTGTCTCTGTCTCTGTCTCTGTCTCTGTCTCTGTCTCTGTCTCTGTCTCTGTCTCTGTCTCTGTCTCTGTCTCTGTCTCTGTCTCTGCCTCTGTCTCTGTATCTGCCTCTGTCGCTGTCTCTCCCTCTGTCTCTGTCACCGTC
This sequence comes from Megachile willughbiella, assembly GCA_945859595.2. NCBI lineage: Eukaryota > Metazoa > Arthropoda > Insecta > Hymenoptera > Megachilidae > Megachile > Megachile willughbiella. The sequence continues at coordinate 115,880 of CAMAOD020000099.1, forward strand.
TCTGTCCCTGGCTCTGTCTCTGTCTCTGTCTCTGTCTCTGTCTCTATCTCTGTACCTATCTCTGTCTGAGACACTGCCTCTGTCTCTGTCTCTGTCTCTGTCTCTGTCTCTGTCTCTGTTTCTGTCTCTGTCTCTGCCTCTGTCTCTGTCTCTGCCTCTGTCGCTGTCTCTCCCTCTGTCTCTGTCACCGTCTCTGTCCCTGGCTCTGTCTCTGCCTCTGTCACCGTCTCTCTCTCTGTCTTGGTCGTTGTCTCTGTCTCTGTCCCTGTCTCGGTCTTTGTCTCTGTCTCTGTCTCTGTCTCTGTCTCTGTCTCTGTCTCTGTCTGAGACTCTGTCTCTGTCTCTGCCTCTGTCGCTGTCTCTCCCTCTGTCTCTGTCACCGTCTCTGTCCCTGGCTCTGTCTCTGTCTCTGTCTCTGTCTCTGTCTCCGCTTCTGTTTCTGTTTCTGTCTCTATCTCCGTCTCTGTCTCTGTCTCTGCCTCTGTCTCTGTCTCTGTCTCTGTCTCTGTCTCTGTCTCTGTCTCTGTCTCTGTCTCTGTCTCTGTCTCTGTCTCTGTCTCTGTCTCTGTCTCTGTCTCTGTCTCTGTCTCTGTCTCTGTCTCTGTTTCTGTCTCTGTCTCTGTCGCTGTCTGTCCCTCTGTCTCTGTCACCGTCTCTGTCCCTGGCTCTGTCTCTGTCTCTGTCTCTGCCTCTGTCTCTGTCTCTGTACCTGTCTCTGTCTGAGACACTGTCTCTGTCTCTGTCTCTGTCTCTGCCTCTGTCTCTGTCTCTGTCTCTGTCGCTGTCTCTCCCTCTGTCTCTGTCACCGTCTCTGTCCCTGGCTCTGTCTCTGTCTCTGTCTCTGCCTCTGTCTCTGTCTCTGTACCTGTCTCTGTCTGAGACACTGCCTCTGTCTCTGTCACCGTCTCTGTCCCTGGCTCTGTCTCTGTCTCTGTCTCTGTCTCTGTCTCTGCCTCTATCTCTGTACCTGTCTCTGTCTGAGACTCTGCCTCTGTCTCTGTCTCTGTACCTGTCTCTGTCTGAGACACTGCCTCTGTCTCTGTCACCGTCTCTGTCCCTGGCTCTGTCTCTGTCTCTGTCTCTGTCTCTGTCTCTGTCTCTGTCTCTGTCTCTGTCTCTGTCTCTGCCTCTGTCTCTGTCTCTGCCTCTGTCGCTGTCTCTCCCTCTGTCTCCGTCACCGTCTCTGTCCCTGGCTCTGTCTCTGTCTCTGTCTCTGTCTCTGTCTCTATCTCTGTACCTATCTCTGTCTGAGACACTGCCTCTGTCTCTGTCTCTGTCTCTGTCTCTGTCTCTGTCTCTGTCTCTGTCTCTGTCTCTGTCTGAGACTCTGTCTCTGTCTCTGCCTCTGTCGCTGTCTCTCCCTCTGTCTCTGTCACCGTCTCTGTCCCTGGCTCTGTCTCTGTCTCTGTCTCTGTCTCGGTGTTTGTCTCTGTCTCTGTCTCTGTCTCTGTCTGAGACTCTGCCTCTGTCTCTGCCTCTGTCTCTGTCTCTGTCTCTGCCTCTGTCTCTGTCTCTGTCTCTGTCTCTGCCTCTGTCTCTGTCTCTGTCCCTGTCTCTGTCTCTGTCTCTATCTCTGTCCCTGTCTGTGTCTGAGACTCTGCCTCTGTCTCTGTCTCTGTCTCTGTCTCTGTCTCTGTCTCTGTCTCTGTCTCTGTCTCTGTCTCTGTCTCTGTCTCTGTCTCTGTCTCTGTCTCTGCCTCTGTCTCTGTCTCTGCCTCTGTCGCTGTCTCTCCCTCTGTCTCCGTCACCGTCTCTGTCCCTGGCTCTGTCTCTGTCTCTGTCACTGTCTCTATCTCTGTTTCTGTCTCTGTCTCTGCCTCTGTCTCTGTCTCTGCCTCTGTCGCTGTCTCTCCCTCTGTCTCTGTCACCGTCTCTGTCCCTGGCTCTGTCTCTGCCTCTGTCACCGTCTCTCTCTCTGTCTTGGTCTTTGTCTCTGTCTCTGTCCCTGTCTCGGTCTTTGTCTCTGTCTCTGTCTCTGTCTCTGTCTCTGTCTCTGTCTCTGTCTCTGTCTCTGTCTGAGACTCTGTCTCTGTCTCTGCCTCTGTCGCTGTCTCTCCCTCTGTCTCTGTCACCGTCTCTGTCCCTGGCTCTGTCTCTGTCTCTGTCTCTGTCTCGGTGTTTGTCTCTGTCTCTGTCTCTGTCTCTGTCTCTGTCTCTGTCTGAGACTCTGCCTCTGTCTCTGTCTCTGTCTCTGTCTCTGTCTCGGTCTTTGTCTCCGTCTCTGTCTCCGTTTCTGTCTCTGTTTCTGTCTCTATCTCCGTCTCTGTCTCTGTCTCTGCCTCTGTCTCTGTCTCTGTCTCTGTCTCTGCCTCTGTCGCTGTCTCTCCCTCTGTCTTTGTCACCGTCTCTGTCCCTGGCTCTGTCTCTGCCTCTGTCACCGTCTCTCTCTCTGTCTTGGTCTTTGTCTCTGTCTCTGTCCCTGTCTCGGTCTTTGTCTCTGTCTCTGTCTCTGTCTCTGTCTCTGTCTCTGTCTCTGTCTCTGTCTCTGTCTGAGACTCTGTCTCTGTCTCTGCCTCTGTGGCTGTCTCTCCCTCTGTCTCTGTCACCGTCTCTGTCCCTGGCTCTGTCTCTGTCTCTGTCTCTGTCTCGGTGTTTGTCTCTGTCTCTGTCTCTGTCTCTGTCTGAGACTCTGCCTCTGTCTCTGTCTCTGTCTCGGTCTCTGTCTCCGTCTCTGTCTCTGTCTCTGTCTCTGTCTCTGTCTCTGTCTCTGTCTCTGTCTCTGTCTCTGTCTCTGTCTCTGTCTCTGTCTCTGTCTCCGTCTCTGTCTCTGTCTCTGTCTCTGTCTCTGTCTCTGTCTCTGTCTCTGTCTCTGTCTCTGTCTCTGTCTCTGTCTCTGTCTCTGTCTCTGTCTCTGTCTCTGTCTGAGACTCTGCATCTGTCTCTGTCTCTGTCTCTGTCTCTGTCTCTGTCTCTGTCTCTGTCTCTGTCCCTGTCTCTGTCTCTGTCTCTGTCTCTGTCTCTGTCTCTGTCTCTGTCTCTGTCTCTGCGTCTGTCTCTGTCTCTGCCTCTGTCTCTGTCTCTGTCTCTGTCGCTGTCTCTCCCTCTGTCTCTGTCACCGTCTCTGTCCCTGGCTCTGTCTCTGCCTCTGTCACCGTCTCTGTCTCTGTCTCAGTCTCTGTCTCTGCCTCTGTCTCTGTCTCTGTCTCTGTCTCTGTCTCTGCCTCTGTCGCTGTCTCTCCCTCTGTCTCTGTCACCGTCTCTGTCCCTGGCTCTGTCTCTGCCTCTGTCACCCTCTCTGTCTCTGTCTCGGTCTCCGTCTCTGTGTCTGTCTCTGTCTCTGTCTCTGTCTCTGTCTCTGTCTCTGTCTCTGCCTCTGTCTCTGTCTCTGTCTCTGCCCCTGTCACCGTCTCTGTCTCTGTCTCAGTCTTTGTCTCTGCCTCTGCCTCTGTCTCTGTCTCTGTCTCTGTCTCTGTCTCTATCTCTGTCCCTGTCTCTGTCTGAGACTCTGCCTCTGTCTCTGTCTCCGTCTCTGTCTCTGTCTCTGTCTCTGTCTCTGTCTCTGTCTCTGTCTCTGTCTCTGTCTCTGTCTCTGCCTCTGTCTCTGTTTCTGTCTCTGTCGCTGTCTCTCCCTCTGTCTCTGTCACCGTCTCTGTCCCTGGCTCTGTCTCTGTCTCTGTCTCTGTCTCTGTCTCTATCTCTGTACCTGTCTCTGTCTGAGACTCTGCCTCTGTCTCTATCTCTGTCCCTGTCTCTGTCTGGGTCTCTGTCTCTGTCTCTGTCTCTGTCCTGTCACCGTCTCTGTCCCTGGCTCTGTCTCTGCCTCTGTCACCGTCTCTGTCTCTGTCTCAGTCTTTGTCTCTGCCTCTGTCTCTGTCTCTGTCTCTGTCTCTGTCTCTGTCTCTATCTCTGTCCCTGTCTGTGTCTGAGACTCTGCCTCTGTCTCTGTCTCTGTCTCTGTCTCTGTCTCTGTCTCTGTCTCTGTCTCTGTCTCTGTCTCTGTCTCTGTCTCTGTCTCTGTCTCTGTCTCTGTCTCTGTCTCTGTCTCTGTCTCTGTCTCCGTCTCTGTCTCTGTCTCGGTCTTCGTCTCCGTCTCTGTCTCCGTTTCTGTCTCTGTTTCTGTCTCTATCTCCGTCTCTGTCTCTGTCTCTGCCTCTGTCTCTGTCTCTGTCTCTGCCTCTGTCTCTGTCTCTGTCTCTGTCTCTGCCTCTGTCTCTGTCTCTGTCTCTGTCTCTGTCTCTGTCTCTGTCTCTATCTCTGTCCCTGTCTGTGTCTGAGACTCTGCCTCTGTCTCTGTCTCTGTCTCTGTCTCTGTCTCTGTCTCTGTCTCTGTCTCTGTCTCTGTCTCTGTCTCTGTCTCTGTCTCTGTCTCTGTCTCTGCCTCTGTCTCTGTATCTGCCTCTGTCGCTGTCTCTCCCTCTGTCTCTGTCACCGTCTCTGTCCCTGGCTCTGTCTCTGTCTCTGTCTCTGTCTCTGTCTCTATCTCTGTACCTATCTCTGTCTGAGACACTGCCTCTGTCTCTGTCTCTGTCTCTGTCTCTGTCTCTGTCTCTGTTTCTGTCTCTGTCTCTGCCTCTGTCTCTGTCTCTGCCTCTGTCGCTGTCTCTCCCTCTGTCTCTGTCACCGTCTCTGTCCCTGGCTCTGTCTCTGCCTCTGTCACCGTCTCTCTCTCTGTCTTGGTCGTTGTCTCTGTCTCTGTCCCTGTCTCGGTCTTTGTCTCTGTCTCTGTCTCTGTCTCTGTCTCTGTCTCTGTCTCTGTCTGAGACTCTGTCTCTGTCTCTGCCTCTGTCGCTGTCTCTCCCTCTGTCTCTGTCACCGTCTCTGTCCCTGGCTCTGTCTCTGTCTCTGTCTCTGTCTCTGTCTCCGCTTCTGTTTCTGTTTCTGTCTCTATCTCCGTCTCTGTCTCTGTCTCTGCCTCTGTCTCTGTCTCTGTCTCTGTCTCTGTCTCTGTCTCTGTCTCTGTCTCTGTCTCTGTCTCTGTCTCTGTCTCTGTCTCTGTCTCTGTCTCTGTCTCTGTCTCTGTCTCTGTCTCTGTTTCTGTCTCTGTCTCTGTCGCTGTCTGTCCCTCTGTCTCTGTCACCGTCTCTGTCCCTGGCTCTGTCTCTGTCTCTGTCTCTGCCTCTGTCTCTGTCTCTGTACCTGTCTCTGTCTGAGACACTGTCTCTGTCTCTGTCTCTGTCTCTGCCTCTGTCTCTGTCTCTGTCTCTGTCGCTGTCTCTCCCTCTGTCTCTGTCACCGTCTCTGTCCCTGGCTCTGTCTCTGTCTCTGTCTCTGCCTCTGTCTCTGTCTCTGTACCTGTCTCTGTCTGAGACACTGCCTCTGTCTCTGTCACCGTCTCTGTCCCTGGCTCTGTCTCTGTCTCTGTCTCTGTCTCTGTCTCTGCCTCTATCTCTGTACCTGTCTCTGTCTGAGACTCTGCCTCTGTCTCTGTCTCTGTACCTGTCTCTGTCTGAGACACTGCCTCTGTCTCTGTCACCGTCTCTGTCCCTGGCTCTGTCTCTGTCTCTGTCTCTGTCTCTGTCTCTGTCTCTGTCTCTGTCTCTGTCTCTGTCTCTGCCTCTGTCTCTGTCTCTGCCTCTGTCGCTGTCTCTCCCTCTGTCTCCGTCACCGTCTCTGTCCCTGGCTCTGTCTCTGTCTCTGTCTCTGTCTCTGTCTCTATCTCTGTACCTATCTCTGTCTGAGACACTGCCTCTGTCTCTGTCTCTGTCTCTGTCTCTGTCTCTGTCTCTGTCTCTGTTTCTGCCTCTATCTCCGTCTCTGTCTCTGTCTCTGCCTCTGTCTCTGTCTCTGTCTCTGTCTCTGCCTCTGTCTCTGTCTCTGTCTCTGTTTCTGTCTCTGTCTCTGCCTCTGTCTCTGTCTCTGCCTCTGTCGCTGTCTCTCCCTCTGTCTCCGTCACCGTCTCTGTCCCTGGCTCTGTCTCTGTCTCTGCCTCTGTCTCTGTCTCTGTCTCTGTCGCTGTCTCTCCCTCTGTCTCTGTCACCGTCTCTGTCCCTGGCTCTGTCTCTGTCTCTGTCTCTGCCTCTGTCTCTGTCTCTGTACCTGTCTCTGTCTGAGACACTGCCTCTGTCTCTGTCACCGTCTCTGTCCCTGGCTCTGTCTCTGTCTCCGTCTCTGTCTCTGTCTCTGTCTCTGTCTCTGTCTCTGTCTCTGTCTCTGTCTATGTCTCCTTCTCTGTCTCTGTCTCTGTCTCTGCCCCTGTCACCGTCTCTGTCTCTGTCTCAGTCTTTGTCTCTGCCTCTGCCTCTGTCTCTGTCTCTGTCTCTGTCTCTGTCTCTATCTCTGTCCCTGTCTCTGTCTGAGACTCTGCCTCTGTCTCTGTCTCCGTCTCTGTCTCTGTCTCTGTCTCTGTCTCTGTCTCTGTCTCTGTCTCTGTCTCTGTCTCTGCCTCTGTCTCTGTCTCTGTCTCTGTCGCTGTCTCTCCCTCTGTCTCTGTCACCGTCTCTGTCCCTGGCTCTGTCTCTGTCTCTGTCTCTGTCTCTGTCTCTATCTCTGTACCTGTCTCTGTCTGAGACTCTGCCTCTGTCTCCGTCTCTGTCTCTGTCTCCGTCTCTGTCTCTGTCTCTGTCTCTGTCTCTGTCCTGTCACCGTCTCTGTCCCTGGCTCTGTCTCTGCCTCTGTCACCGTCTCTGTCTCTGTCTCAGTCTTTGTCTCTGCCTCTGTCTCTGTCTCTGTCTCTGTCTCTGTCTCTGTCTCTATCTCTGTCCCTGTCTGTGTCTGAGACTCTGCCTCTGTCTCTGTCTCTGTCTCTGTCTCTGTCTCTGTCTCTGTCTCTGTCTCTGTCTCTGTCTCTGTCTCTGTCTCTGTCTCTGTCTCTGTCTCTGTCTCTGTCTCTGTCTCTGTCTCTGTCTCTGTCTCTGTCTCTGTCTCCGTCTCTGTCTCTGTCTCGGTCTTCGTCTCCGTCTCTGTCTCCGTTTCTGTCTCTGTTTCTGTCTCTATCTCCGTCTCTGTCTCTGTCTCTGCCTCTGTCTCTGTCTCTGTCTCTGCCTCTGTCTCTGTCTCTGTCTCTGTCTCTGCCTCTGTCTCTGTCTCTGTCCCTGTCTCTGTCTCTGTCTCTATCTCTGTCCCTGTCTGTGTCTGAGACTCTGCCTCTGTCTCTGTCTCTGTCTCTGTCTCTGTCTCTGTCTCTGTCTCTGTCTCTGTCTCTGTCTCTGCCTCTGTCTCTGTCTCTGCCTCTGTCTCTGTCTCTGCCTCTGTCGCTGTCTCTCCCTCTGTCTCCGTCACCGTCTCTGTCCCTGGCTCTGTCTCTGTCTCTGTCTCTGTCACTGTCTCTATCTCTGTACCTATCTCTGTCTGAGACACTGCCTCTGTCTCTGTCTCTGTCTCTGTCTCTGTCTCTGTCTCTGTCTCTGTTTCTGTCTCTGTCTCTGCCTCTGTCTCTGTCTCTGCCTCTGTCGCTGTCTCTCCCTCTGTCTCTGTCACCGTCTCTGTCCCTGGCTCTGTCTCTGCCTCTGTCACCGTCTCTCTCTCTGTCTTGGTCTTTGTCTCTGTCTCGGTCCCTGTCTCGGTCTTTGTCTCTGTCTCTGTCTCTGTCTCTGTCTCTGTCTCTGTCTCTGTCTCTGTCTCTGTCTGAGACTCTGTCTCTGTCTCTGCCTCTGTCGCTGTCTCTCCCTCTGTCTCTGTCACCGTCTCTGTCCCTGGCTCTGTCTCTGTCTCTGTCTCTGTCTCGGTGTTTGTCTCTGTCTCTGTCTCTGTCTCTGTCTCTGTCTCTGTCTGAGACTCTGCCTCTGTCTCTGTCTCTGTCTCTGTCTCTGTCTCGGTCTTTGTCTCCGTCTCTGTCTCCGTTTCTGTCTCTGTTTCTGTCTCTATCTCCGTCTCTGTCTCTGTCTCTGCCTCTGTCTCTGTCTCTGTCTCTGTCTCTGCCTCTGTCGCTGTCTCTCCCTCTGTCTTTGTCACCGTCTCTGTCCCTGGCTCTGTCTCTGCCTCTGTCACCGTCTCTCTCTCTGTCTTGGTCTTTGTCTCTGTCTCTGTCCCTGTCTCGGTCTTTGTCTCTGTCTCTGTCTCTGTCTCTGTCTCTGTCTCTGTCTCTGTCTCTGTCTCTGTCTGAGACTCTGTCTCTGTCTCTGCCTCTGTCGCTGTATCTCCCTCTGTCTCTGTCACCGTCTCTGTCCCTGGCTCTGTCTCTGTCTCTGTCTCTGTCTCGGTGTTTGTCTCTGTCTCTGTCTCTGTCTCTGTCTGAGACTCTGCCTCTGTCTCTGTCTCTGTCTCGGTCTCTGTCTCCGTCTCTGTCTCTGTCTCTGTCTCTGTCTCTGTCTCTGTCTCTGTCTCTGTCTCTGTCTCTGTCTCTGTCTCTGTCTCTGTCTCCGTCTCTGTCTCTGTCTCTGTCTCTGTCTCTGTCTCTGTCTCTGTCTCTGTCTCTGTCTCTGTCTCTGTCTCTGTCTCTGTCTCTGTCTCTGTCTCTGTCTGAGACTCTGCATCTGTCTCTGTCTCTGTCTCTGTCTCTGTCTCTGTCTCTGTCTCTGTCTCTGTCCCTGTCTCTGTCTCTGTCTCTGTCTCTGTCTCTGTCTCTGTCTCTGTCTCTGTCTCTGTCTCTGCGTCTGTCTCTGTCTCTGCCTCTGTCTCTGTCTCTGTCTCTGTCGCTGTCTCTCCCTCTGTCTCTGTCACCGTCTCTGTCCCTGGCTCTGTCTCTGCCTCTGTCACCGTCTCTGTCTCTGTCTCAGTCTCTGTCTCTGCCTCTGTCTCTGTCTCTGTCTCTGTCTCTGTCTCTGTCTCTGCCTCTGTCGCTGTCTCTCCCTCTGTCTCTGTCACCGTCTCTGTCCCTGGCTCTGTCTCTGCCTCTGTCACCCTCTCTGTCTCTGTCTCGGTCTCCGTCTCTGAGTCTGTCTCTGTCTCTGTCTCTGTCTCTGTCTCTGTCTCTGTCTCTGCCTCTGTCTCTGTCTCTGTCTCTGCCCCTGTCACCGTCTCTGTCTCTGTCTCAGTCTTTGTCTCTGCCTCTGCCTCTGTCTCTGTCTCTGTCTCTGTCTCTGTCTCTATCTCTGTCCCTGTCTCTGTCTGAGACTCTGCCTCTGTCTCTGTCTCCGTCTCTGTCTCTGTCTCTGTCTCTGTCTCTGTCTCTGTCTCTGTCTCTGTCTCTGTCTCTGTCTCTGCCTCTGTCTCTGTTTCTGTCTCTGTCGCTGTCTCTCCCTCTGTCTCTGTCACCGTCTCTGTCCCTGGCTCTGTCTCTGTCTCTGTCTCTGTCTCTGTCTCTATCTCTGTACCTGTCTCTGTCTGAGACTCTGCCTCTGTCTCTATCTCTGTCCCTGTCTCTGTCTGGGTCTCTGTCTCTGTCTCTGTCTCTGTCTCTGTCTCTGTCCTGTCACCGTCTCTGTCCCTGGCTCTGTCTCTGCCTCTGTCACCGTCTCTGTCTCTGTCTCAGTCTTTGTCTCTGCCTCTGTCTCTGTCTCTGTCTCTGTCTCTGTCTCTGTCTCTATCTCTGTCCCTGTCTGTGTCTGAGACTCTGCCTCTGTCTCTGTCTCTGTCTCTGTCTCTGTCTCTGTCTCTGTCTCTGTCTCTGTCTCTGTCTCTGTCTCTGTCTCTGTCTCTGTCTCTGTCTCTGTCTCTGTCTCTGTCTCTGTCTCCGTCTCTGTCTCTGTCTCGGTCTTCGTCTCCGTCTCTGTCTCCGTTTCTGTCTCTGTTTCTGTCTCTATCTCCGTCTCTGTCTCTGTCTCTGCCTCTGTCTCTGTCTCTGTCTCTGCCTCTGTCTCTGTCTCTGTCTCTGTCTCTGTCTCTATCTCTGTCCCTGTCTGTGTCTGAGACTCTGCCTCTGTCTCTGTCTCTGTCTCTGTCTCTGTCTCTGTCTCTGTCTCTGTCTCTGTCTCTGTCTCTGTCTCTGTCTCTGTCTCTGTCTCTGTCTCTGTCTCTGTCTCTGTCTCTGTCTCTGTCTCTGTCTCTGTCTCTGTCTCTGTCTCCGTCTCTGTCTCTGTCTCGGTCTTCGTCTCCGTCTCTGTCTCCGTTTCTGTCTCTGTTTCTGTCTCTATCTCCGTCTCTGTCTCTGTCTCTGCCTCTGTCTCTGTCTCTGTCTCTGCCTCTGTCTCTGTCTCTGTCTCTGTCTCTGCCTCTGTCTCTGTCTCTGTCCCTGTCTCTGTCTCTGTCTCTATCTCTGTCCCTGTCTGTGTCTGAGACTCTGCCTCTGTCTCTGTCTCTGTCTCTGTCTCTGTCTCTGTCTCTGTCTCTGTCTCTGTCTCTGTCTCTGCCTCTGTCTCTGTCTCTGCCTCTGTCTCTGTCTCTGCCTCTGTCGCTGTCTCTCCCTCTGTCTCCGTCACCGTCTCTGTCCCTGGCTCTGTCTCTGTCTCTGTCTCTGTCACTGTCTCTATCTCTGTACCTATCTCTGTCTGAGACACTGCCTCTGTCTCTGTCTCTGTCTCTGTCTCTGTCTCTGTCTCTGTCTCTGTTTCTGTCTCTGTCTCTGCCTCTGTCTCTGTCTCTGCCTCTGTCGCTGTCTCTCCCTCTGTCTCTGTCACCGTCTCTGTCCCTGGCTCTGTCTCTGCCTCTGTCACCGTCTCTCTCTCTGTCTTGGTCTTTGTCTCTGTCTCGGTCCCTGTCTCGGTCTTTGTCTCTGTCTCTGTCTCTGTCTCTGTCTCTGTCTCTGTCTCTGTCTCTGTCTCTGTCTGAGACTCTGTCTCTGTCTCTGCCTCTGTCGCTGTCTCTCCCTCTGTCTCTGTCACCGTCTCTGTCCCTGGCTCTGTCTCTGTCTCTGTCTCTGTCTCGGTGTTTGTCTCTGTCTCTGTCTCTGTCTCTGTCTCTGTCTCTGTCTGAGACTCTGCCTCTGTCTCTGTCTCTGTCTCTGTCTCTGTCTCGGTCTTTGTCTCCGTCTCTGTCTCCGTTTCTGTCTCTGTTTCTGTCTCTATCTCCGTCTCTGTCTCTGTCTCTGCCTCTGTCTCTGTCTCTGTCTCTGTCTCTGCCTCTGTCGCTGTCTCTCCCTCTGTCTTTGTCACCGTCTCTGTCCCTGGCTCTGTCTCTGCCTCTGTCACCGTCTCTCTCTCTGTCTTGGTCTTTGTCTCTGTCTCTGTCCCTGTCTCGGTCTTTGTCTCTGTCTCTGTCTCTGTCTCTGTCTCTGTCTCTGTCTCTGTCTCTGTCTCTGTCTGAGACTCTGTCTCTGTCTCTGCCTCTGTCGCTGTATCTCCCTCTGTCTCTGTCACCGTCTCTGTCCCTGGCTCTGTCTCTGTCTCTGTCTCTGTCTCGGTGTTTGTCTCTGTCTCTGTCTCTGTCTCTGTCTGAGACTCTGCCTCTGTCTCTGTCTCTGTCTCGGTCTCTGTCTCCGTCTCTGTCTCTGTCTCTGTCTCTGTCTCTGTCTCTGTCTCTGTCTCTGTCTCTGTCTCTGTCTCTGTCTCTGTCTCTGTCTCCGTCTCTGTCTCTGTCTCTGTCTCTGTCTCTGTCTCTGTCTCTGTCTCTGTCTCTGTCTCTGTCTCTGTCTCTGTCTCTGTCTCTGTCTCTGTCTCTGTCTGAGACTCTGCATCTGTCTCTGTCTCTGTCTCTGTCTCTGTCTCTGTCTCTGTCTCTGTCTCTGTCCCTGTCTCTGTCTCTGTCTCTGTCTCTGTCTCTGTCTCTGTCTCTGTCTCTGTCTCTGTCTCTGCGTCTGTCTCTGTCTCTGCCTCTGTCTCTGTCTCTGTCTCTGTCGCTGTCTCTCCCTCTGTCTCTGTCACCGTCTCTGTCCCTGGCTCTGTCTCTGCCTCTGTCACCGTCTCTGTCTCTGTCTCAGTCTCTGTCTCTGCCTCTGTCTCTGTCTCTGTCTCTGTCTCTGTCTCTGTCTCTGCCTCTGTCGCTGTCTCTCCCTCTGTCTCTGTCACCGTCTCTGTCCCTGGCTCTGTCTCTGCCTCTGTCACCCTCTCTGTCTCTGTCTCGGTCTCCGTCTCTGAGTCTGTCTCTGTCTCTGTCTCTGTCTCTGTCTCTGTCTCTGTCTCTGCCTCTGTCTCTGTCTCTGTCTCTGCCCCTGTCACCGTCTCTGTCTCTGTCTCAGTCTTTGTCTCTGCCTCTGCCTCTGTCTCTGTCTCTGTCTCTGTCTCTGTCTCTATCTCTGTCCCTGTCTCTGTCTGAGACTCTGCCTCTGTCTCTGTCTCCGTCTCTGTCTCTGTCTCTGTCTCTGTCTCTGTCTCTGTCTCTGTCTCTGTCTCTGTCTCTGTCTCTGCCTCTGTCTCTGTTTCTGTCTCTGTCGCTGTCTCTCCCTCTGTCTCTGTCACCGTCTCTGTCCCTGGCTCTGTCTCTGTCTCTGTCTCTGTCTCTGTCTCTATCTCTGTACCTGTCTCTGTCTGAGACTCTGCCTCTGTCTCTATCTCTGTCCCTGTCTCTGTCTGGGTCTCTGTCTCTGTCTCTGTCTCTGTCTCTGTCTCTGTCCTGTCACCGTCTCTGTCCCTGGCTCTGTCTCTGCCTCTGTCACCGTCTCTGTCTCTGTCTCAGTCTTTGTCTCTGCCTCTGTCTCTGTCTCTGTCTCTGTCTCTGTCTCTGTCTCTATCTCTGTCCCTGTCTGTGTCTGAGACTCTGCCTCTGTCTCTGTCTCTGTCTCTGTCTCTGTCTCTGTCTCTGTCTCTGTCTCTGTCTCTGTCTCTGTCTCTGTCTCTGTCTCTGTCTCTGTCTCTGTCTCTGTCTCCGTCTCTGTCTCTGTCTCGGTCTTCGTCTCCGTCTCTGTCTCCGTTTCTGTCTCTGTTTCTGTCTCTATCTCCGTCTCTGTCTCTGTCTCTGCCTCTGTCTCTGTCTCTGTCTCTGCCTCTGTCTCTGTCTCTGTCTCTGTCTCTGCCTCTGTCTCTGTCTCTGTCTCTGTCTCTATCTCTGTCCCTGTCTGTGTCTGAGACTCTGCCTCTGTCTCTGTCTCTGTCTCTGTCTCTGTCTCTGTCTCTGTCTCTGTCTCTGTCTCTGTCTCTGTCTCTGTCTCTGCCTCTGTCTCTGTATCTGCCTCTGTCGCTGTCTCTCCCTCTGTCTCTGTCACCGTCTCTGTCCCTGGCTCTGTCTCTGTCTCTGTCTCTGTCTCTGTCTCTATCTCTGTACCTATCTCTGTCTGAGACACTGCCTCTGTCTCTGTCTCTGTCTCTGTCTCTGTCTCTGTCTCTGTCTCTGTTTCTGTCTCTGTCTCTGCCTCTGTCTCTGTCTCTGCCTCTGTCGCTGTCTCTCCCTCTGTCTCTGTCACCGTCTCTGTCCCTGGCTCTGTCTCTGCCTCTGTCACCGTCTCTCTCTCTGTCTTGGTCGTTGTCTCTGTCTCTGTCCCTGTCTCGGTCTTTGTCTCTGTCTCTGTCTCTGTCTCTGTCTCTGTCTCTGTCTCTGTCTGAGACTCTGTCTCTGTCTCTGCCTCTGTCGCTGTCTCTCCCTCTGTCTCTGTCACCGTCTCTGTCCCTGGCTCTGTCTCTGTCTCTGTCTCTGTCTCTGTCTCCGCTTCTGTTTCTGTTTCTGTCTCTATCTCCGTCTCTGTCTCTGTCTCTGCCTCTGTCTCTGTCTCTGTCTCTGTCTCTGTCTCTGTCTCTGTCTCTGTCTCTGTCTCTGTCTCTGTCTCTGTCTCTGTCTCTGTCTCTGTCTCTGTCTCTGTCTCTGTCTCTGTCTCTGTCTCTGTCTCTGTTTCTGTCTCTGTCTCTGTCGCTGTCTGTCCCTCTGTCTCTGTCACCGTCTCTGTCCCTGGCTCTGTCTCTGTCTCTGTCTCTGCCTCTGTCTCTGTCTCTGTACCTGTCTCTGTCTGAGACACTGTCTCTGTCTCTGTCTCTGTCTCTGCCTCTGTCTCTGTCTCTGTCTCTGTCGCTGTCTCTCCCTCTGTCTCTGTCACCGTCTCTGTCCCTGGCTCTGTCTCTGTCTCTGTCTCTGCCTCTGTCTCTGTCTCTGTACCTGTCTCTGTCTGAGACACTGCCTCTGTCTCTGTCACCGTCTCTGTCCCTGGCTCTGTCTCTGTCTCTGTCTCTGTCTCTGTCTCTGCCTCTATCTCTGTACCTGTCTCTGTCTGAGACTCTGCCTCTGTCTCTGTCTCTGTACCTGTCTCTGTCTGAGACACTGCCTCTGTCTCTGTCACCGTCTCTGTCCCTGGCTCTGTCTCTGTCTCTGTCTCTGTCTCTGTCTCTGTCTCTGTCTCTGTCTCTGTCTCTGTCTCTGCCTCTGTCTCTGTCTCTGCCTCTGTCGCTGTCTCTCCCTCTGTCTCCGTCACCGTCTCTGTCCCTGGCTCTGTCTCTGTCTCTGTCTCTGTCTCTGTCTCTATCTCTGTACCTATCTCTGTCTGAGACACTGCCTCTGTCTCTGTCTCTGTCTCTGTCTCTGTCTCTGTCTCTGTCTCTGTCTCTGTCTCTGTCTGAGACTCTGTCTCTGTCTCTGCCTCTGTCGCTGTCTCTCCCTCTGTCTCTGTCACCGTCTCTGTCCCTGGCTCTGTCTCTGTCTCTGTCTCTGTCTCGGTGTTTGTCTCTGTCTCTGTCTCTGTCTCTGTCTGAGACTCTGCCTCTGTCTCTGCCTCTGTCTCTGTCTCTGTCTCTGCCTCTGTCTCTGTCTCTGTCTCTGTCTCTGCCTCTGTCTCTGTCTCTGTCCCTGTCTCTGTCTCTGTCTCTATCTCTGTCCCTGTCTGTGTCTGAGACTCTGCCTCTGTCTCTGTCTCTGTCTCTGTCTCTGTCTCTGTCTCTGTCTCTGTCTCTGTCTCTGTCTCTGTCTCTGTCTCTGTCTCTGTCTCTGTCTCTGCCTCTGTCTCTGTCTCTGCCTCTGTCGCTGTCTCTCCCTCTGTCTCCGTCACCGTCTCTGTCCCTGGCTCTGTCTCTGTCTCTGTCTCTGTCACTGTCTCTATCTCTGTCTCTGTCTCTGTCTGAGACTCTGTCTCTGTCTCTGCCTCTGTCGCTGTCTCTCCCTCTGTCTCTGTCACCGTCTCTGTCCCTGGCTCTGTCTCTGCCTCTGTCACCGTCTCTCTCTCTGTCTTGGTCTTTGTCTCTGTCTCTGTCCCTGTCTCGGTCTTTGTCTCTGTCTCTGTCTCTGTCTCTGTCTCTGTCTCTGTCTCTGTCTCTGTCTCTGTCTGAGACTCTGTCTCTGTCTCTGCCTCTGTCGCTGTCTCTCCCTCTGTCTCTGTCACCGTCTCTGTCCCTGGCTCTGTCTCTGTCTCTGTCTCGGTGTTTGTCTCTGTCTCTGTCTCTGTCTCTGTCTGAGACTCTGCCTCTGTCTCTGTCTCTGTCTCGGTCTCTGTCTCCGTCTCTGTCTCTGTCTCTGTCTCTGTCTCTGTCTCTGTCTCTGTCTCTGTCTCTGTCTCTGTCTCTGTCTCTGTCTCTGTCTCTGTCTCCGTCTCTGTCTCTGTCTCTGTCTCTGTCTCTGTCTCTGTCTCTGTCTCTGTCTCTGTCTCTGTCTCTGTCTCTGTCTCTGTCTCTGTCTGAGACTCTGCATCTGTCTCTGTCTCTGTCTCTGTCTCTGTCTCTGTCTCTGTCTCTGTCTCTGTCCCTGTCTCTGTCTCTGTCTCTGTCTCTGTCTCTGTCTCTGTCTCTGTCTCTGTCTCTGCCTCTGTCTCTGTCTCTGCCTCTGTCTCTGTCTCTGTCTCTGTCGCTGTCTCTCCCTCTGTCTCTGTCACCGTCTCTGTCCCTGGCTCTGTCTCTGCCTCTGTCACCGTCTCTGTCTCTGTCTCAGTCTCTGTCTCTGCCTCTGTCTCTGTCTCTGTCTCTGTCTCTGTCTCTGCCTCTGTCGCTGTCTCTCCCTCTGTCTCTGTCACCGTCTCTGTCCCTGGCTCTGTCTCTGCCTCTGTCACCCTCTCTGTCTCTGTCTCGGTCTCCGTCTCTGTGTCTGTCTCTGTCTCTGTCTCTGTCTCTGTCTCTGTCTCTGTCTCTGCCTCTGTCTCTGTCTCTGTCTCTGCCCCTGTCACCGTCTCTGTCTCTGTCTCAGTCTTTGTCTCTGCCTCTGCCTCTGTCTCTGTCTCTGTCTCTGTCTCTGTCTCTATCTCTGTCCCTGTCTCTGTCTGAGACTCTGCCTCTGTCTCTGTCTCCGTCTCTGTCTCTGTCTCTGTCTCTGTCTCTGTCTCTGTCTCTGTCTCTGTCTCTGCCTCTGTCTCTGTTTCTGTCTCTGTCGCTGTCTCTCCCTCTGTCTCTGTCACCGTCTCTGTCCCTGGCTCTGTCTCTGTCTCTGTCTCTGTCTCTGTCTCTATCTCTGTACCTGTCTCTGTCTGAGACTCTGCCTCTGTCTCTATCTCTGTCCCTGTCTCTGTCTGGGTCTCTGTCTCTGTCTCTGTCTCTGTCCTGTCACCGTCTCTGTCCCTGGCTCTGTCTCTGCCTCTGTCACCGTCTCTGTCTCTGTCTCAGTCTTTGTCTCTGCCTCTGTCTCTGTCTCTGTCTCTGTCTCTGTCTCTGTCTCTATCTCTGTCCCTGTCTGTGTCTGAGACTCTGCCTCTGTCTCTGTCTCTGTCTCTGTCTCTGTCTCTGTCTCTGTCTCTGTCTCTGTCTCTGTCTCTGTCTCTGTCTCTGTCTCTGTCTCTGTCTCCGTCTCTGTCTCTGTCTCGGTCTTCGTCTCCGTCTCTGTCTCCGTTTCTGTCTCTGTTTCTGTCTCTATCTCCGTCTCTGTCTCTGTCTCTGCCTCTGTCTCTGTCTCTGTCTCTGCCTCTGTCTCTGTCTCTGTCTCTGTCTCTGCCTCTGTCTCTGTCTCTGTCTCTGTCTCTGTCTCTGTCTCTGTCTCTATCTCTGTCCCTGTCTGTGTCTGAGACTCTGCCTCTGTCTCTGTCTCTGTCTCTGTCTCTGTCTCTGTCTCTGTCTCTGTCTCTGTCTCTGTCTCTGTCTCTGTCTCTGTCTCTGTCTCTGTCTCTGTCTCTGTCTCTGCCTCTGTCTCTGTATCTGCCTCTGTCGCTGTCTCTCCCTCTGTCTCTGTCACCGTCTCTGTCCCTGGCTCTGTCTCTGTCTCTGTCTCTGTCTCTGTCTCTATCTCTGTACCTATCTCTGTCTGAGACACTGCCTCTGTCTCTGTCTCTGTCTCTGTCTCTGTCTCTGTCTCTGTTTCTGTCTCTGTCTCTGCCTCTGTCTCTGTCTCTGCCTCTGTCGCTGTCTCTCCCTCTGTCTCTGTCACCGTCTCTGTCCCTGGCTCTGTCTCTGCCTCTGTCACCGTCTCTCTCTCTGTCTTGGTCGTTGTCTCTGTCTCTGTCCCTGTCTCGGTCTTTGTCTCTGTCTCTGTCTCTGTCTCTGTCTCTGTCTCTGTCTCTGTCTGAGACTCTGTCTCTGTCTCTGCCTCTGTCGCTGTCTCTCCCTCTGTCTCTGTCACCGTCTCTGTCCCTGGCTCTGTCTCTGTCTCTGTCTCTGTCTCTGTCTCCGCTTCTGTTTCTGTTTCTGTCTCTATCTCCGTCTCTGTCTCTGTCTCTGCCTCTGTCTCTGTCTCTGTCTCTGTCTCTGTCTCTGTCTCTGTCTCTGTCTCTGTCTCTGTCTCTGTCTCTGTCTCCGTCTCTGTCTCTGTCTCGGTCTTCGTCTCCGTCTCTGTCTCCGTTTCTGTCTCTGTTTCTGTCTCTATCTCCGTCTCTGTCTCTGTCTCTGCCTCTGTCTCTGTCTCTGTCTCTGCCTCTGTCTCTGTCTCTGTCTCTGTCTCTGCCTCTGTCTCTGTCTCTGTCTCTGTCTCTGTCTCTGTCTCTGTCTCTATCTCTGTCCCTGTCTGTGTCTGAGACTCTGCCTCTGTCTCTGTCTCTGTCTCTGTCTCTGTCTCTGTCTCTGTCTCTGTCTCTGTCTCTGTCTCTGTCTCTGTCTCTGTCTCTGCCTCTGTCTCTGTATCTGCCTCTGTCGCTGTCTCTCCCTCTGTCTCTGTCACCGTCTCTGTCCCTGGCTCTGTCTCTGTCTCTGTCTCTGTCTCTGTCTCTATCTCTGTACCTATCTCTGTCTGAGACACTGCCTCTGTCTCTGTCTCTGTCTCTGTCTCTGTCTCTGTCTCTGTTTCTGTCTCTGTCTCTGCCTCTGTCTCTGTCTCTGCCTCTGTCGCTGTCTCTCCCTCTGTCTCTGTCACCGTCTCTGTCCCTGGCTCTGTCTCTGCCTCTGTCACCGTCTCTCTCTCTGTCTTGGTCGTTGTCTCTGTCTCTGTCCCTGTCTCGGTCTTTGTCTCTGTCTCTGTCTCTGTCTCTGTCTCTGTCTCTGTCTCTGTCTGAGACTCTGTCTCTGTCTCTGCCTCTGTCGCTGTCTCTCCCTCTGTCTCTGTCACCGTCTCTGTCCCTGGCTCTGTCTCTGTCTCTGTCTCTGTCTCTGTCTCCGCTTCTGTTTCTGTTTCTGTCTCTATCTCCGTCTCTGTCTCTGTCTCTGCCTCTGTCTCTGTCTCTGTCTCTGTCTCTGTCTCTGTCTCTGTCTCTGTCTCTGTCTCTGTCTCTGTCTCTGTCTCTGTCTCTGTCTCTGTCTCTGTCTCTGTCTCTGTCTCTGTCTCTGTCTCTGTCTCTGTTTCTGTCTCTGTCTCTGTCGCTGTCTGTCCCTCTGTCTCTGTCACCGTCTCTGTCCCTGGCTCTGTCTCTGTCTCTGTCTCTGCCTCTGTCTCTGTCTCTGTACCTGTCTCTGTCTGAGACACTGTCTCTGTCTCTGTCTCTGTCTCTGCCTCTGTCTCTGTCTCTGTCTCTGTCGCTGTCTCTCCCTCTGTCTCTGTCACCGTCTCTGTCCCTGGCTCTGTCTCTGTCTCTGTCTCTGCCTCTGTCTCTGTCTCTGTACCTGTCTCTGTCTGAGACACTGCCTCTGTCTCTGTCACCGTCTCTGTCCCTGGCTCTGTCTCTGTCTCTGTCTCTGTCTCTGTCTCTGCCTCTATCTCTGTACCTGTCTCTGTCTGAGACTCTGCCTCTGTCTCTGTCTCTGTACCTGTCTCTGTCTGAGACACTGCCTCTGTCTCTGTCACCGTCTCTGTCCCTGGCTCTGTCTCTGTCTCTGTCTCTGTCTCTGTCTCTGTCTCTGTCTCTGTCTCTGTCTCTGTCTCTGCCTCTGTCTCTGTCTCTGCCTCTGTCGCTGTCTCTCCCTCTGT
Organism: Megachile willughbiella; assembly: GCA_945859595.2. Classification (NCBI taxonomy): domain Eukaryota; kingdom Metazoa; phylum Arthropoda; class Insecta; order Hymenoptera; family Megachilidae; genus Megachile; species Megachile willughbiella. The sequence continues at coordinate 134,672 of CAMAOD020000099.1, forward strand.
CTCCGTCACCGTCTCTGTCCCTGGCTCTGTCTCTGTCTCTGTCTCTGTCTCTGTCTCTATCTCTGTACCTATCTCTGTCTGAGACACTGCCTCTGTCTCTGTCTCTGTCTCTGTCTCTGTCTCTGTCTCTGTCTCTGTTTCTGCCTCTATCTCCGTCTCTGTCTCTGTCTCTGCCTCTGTCTCTGTCTCTGTCTCTGTCTCTGCCTCTGTCTCTGTCTCTGTCTCTGTTTCTGTCTCTGTCTCTGCCTCTGTCTCTGTCTCTGCCTCTGTCGCTGTCTCTCCCTCTGTCTCCGTCACCGTCTCTGTCCCTGGCTCTGTCTCTGTCTCTGCCTCTGTCTCTGTCTCTGTCTCTGTCGCTGTCTCTCCCTCTGTCTCTGTCACCGTCTCTGTCCCTGGCTCTGTCTCTGTCTCTGTCTCTGCCTCTGTCTCTGTCTCTGTACCTGTCTCTGTCTGAGACACTGCCTCTGTCTCTGTCACCGTCTCTGTCCCTGGCTCTGTCTCTGTCTCCGTCTCTGTCTCTGTCTCTGTCTCTGTCTCTGTCTCTGTCTCTGTCTCTGTCTATGTCTCCTTCTCTGTCTCTGTCTCTGTCTCTGCCCCTGTCACCGTCTCTGTCTCTGTCTCAGTCTTTGTCTCTGCCTCTGCCTCTGTCTCTGTCTCTGTCTCTGTCTCTGTCTCTATCTCTGTCCCTGTCTCTGTCTGAGACTCTGCCTCTGTCTCTGTCTCCGTCTCTGTCTCTGTCTCTGTCTCTGTCTCTGTCTCTGTCTCTGTCTCTGTCTCTGTCTCTGCCTCTGTCTCTGTCTCTGTCTCTGTCGCTGTCTCTCCCTCTGTCTCTGTCACCGTCTCTGTCCCTGGCTCTGTCTCTGTCTCTGTCTCTGTCTCTGTCTCTATCTCTGTACCTGTCTCTGTCTGAGACTCTGCCTCTGTCTCCGTCTCTGTCTCTGTCTCCGTCTCTGTCTCTGTCTCTGTCTCTGTCTCTGTCCTGTCACCGTCTCTGTCCCTGGCTCTGTCTCTGCCTCTGTCACCGTCTCTGTCTCTGTCTCAGTCTTTGTCTCTGCCTCTGTCTCTGTCTCTGTCTCTGTCTCTGTCTCTGTCTCTATCTCTGTCCCTGTCTGTGTCTGAGACTCTGCCTCTGTCTCTGTCTCTGTCTCTGTCTCTGTCTCTGTCTCTGTCTCTGTCTCTGTCTCTGTCTCTGTCTCTGTCTCTGTCTCTGTCTCTGTCTCTGTCTCTGTCTCTGTCTCTGTCTCTGTCTCTGTCTCTGTCTCTGTCTCCGTCTCTGTCTCTGTCTCGGTCTTCGTCTCCGTCTCTGTCTCCGTTTCTGTCTCTGTTTCTGTCTCTATCTCCGTCTCTGTCTCTGTCTCTGCCTCTGTCTCTGTCCCTGTCTCTGCCTCTGTCTCTGTCTCTGTCTCTGTCTCTGCCTCTGTCTCTGTCTCTGTCCCTGTCTCTGTCTCTGTCTCTATCTCTGTCCCTGTCTGTGTCTGAGACTCTGCCTCTGTCTCTGTCTCTGTCTCTGTCTCTGTCTCTGTCTCTGTCTCTGTCTCTGTCTCTGTCTCTGTCTCTGTCTCTGCCTCTGTCTCTGTCTCTGCCTCTGTCTCTGTCTCTGCCTCTGTCGCTGTCTCTCCCTCTGTCTCCGTCACCGTCTCTGTCCCTGGCTCTGTCTCTGTCTCTGTCTCTGTCACTGTCTCTATCTCTGTACCTATCTCTGTCTGAGACACTGCCTCTGTCTCTGTCTCTGTCTCTGTCTCTGTCTCTGTCTCTGTCTCTGTTTCTGTCTCTGTCTCTGCCTCTGTCTCTGTCTCTGCCTCTGTCGCTGTCTCTCCCTCTGTCTCTGTCACCGTCTCTGTCCCTGGCTCTGTCTCTGCCTCTGTCACCGTCTCTCTCTCTGTCTTGGTCTTTGTCTCTGTCTCGGTCCCTGTCTCGGTCTTTGTCTCTGTCTCTGTCTCTGTCTCTGTCTCTGTCTCTGTCTCTGTCTCTGTCTCTGTCTGAGACTCTGTCTCTGTCTCTGCCTCTGTCGCTGTCTCTCCCTCTGTCTCTGTCACCGTCTCTGTCCCTGGCTCTGTCTCTGCCTCTGTCTCTGTCTCGGTGTTTGTCTCTGTCTCTGTCTCTGTCTCTGTCTCTGTCTCTGTCTGAGACTCTGCCTCTGTCTCTGTCTCTGTCTCTGTCTCTGTCTCGGTCTTTGTCTCCGTCTCTGTCTCCGTTTCTGTCTCTGTTTCTGTCTCTATCTCCGTCTCTGTCTCTGTCTCTGCCTCTGTCTCTGTCTCTGTCTCTGTCTCTGCCTCTGTCGCTGTCTCTCCCTCTGTCTTTGTCACCGTCTCTGTCCCTGGCTCTGTCTCTGCCTCTGTCACCGTCTCTCTCTCTGTCTTGGTCTTTGTCTCTGTCTCTGTCCCTGTCTCGGTCTTTGTCTCTGTCTCTGTCTCTGTCTCTGTCTCTGTCTCTGTCTCTGTCTCTGTCTCTGTCTGAGACTCTGTCTCTGTCTCTGCCTCTGTCGCTGTATCTCCCTCTGTCTCTGTCACCGTCTCTGTCCCTGGCTCTGTCTCTGTCTCTGTCTCTGTCTCGGTGTTTGTCTCTGTCTCTGTCTCTGTCTCTGTCTGAGACTCTGCCTCTGTCTCTGTCTCTGTCTCGGTCTCTGTCTCCGTCTCTGTCTCTGTCTCTGTCTCTGTCTCTGTCTCTGTCTCTGTCTCTGTCTCTGTCTCTGTCTCTGTCTCTGTCTCTGTCTCCGTCTCTGTCTCTGTCTCTGTCTCTGTCTCTGTCTCTGTCTCTGTCTCTGTCTCTGTCTCTGTCTCTGTCTCTGTCTCTGTCTCTGTCTCTGTCTCTGTCTCTGTCTGAGACTCTGCATCTGTCTCTGTCTCTGTCTCTGTCTCTGTCTCTGTCTCTGTCTCTGTCTCTGTCCCTGTCTCTGTCTCTGTCTCTGTCTCTGTCTCTGTCTCTGTCTCTGTCTCTGTCTCTGTCTCTGCGTCTGTCTCTGTCTCTGCCTCTGTCTCTGTCTCTGTCTCTGTCGCTGTCTCTCCCTCTGTCTCTGTCACCGTCTCTGTCCCTGGCTCTGTCTCTGCCTCTGTCACCGTCTCTGTCTCTGTCTCAGTCTCTGTCTCTGCCTCTGTCTCTGTCTCTGTCTCTGTCTCTGTCTCTGTCTCTGCCTCTGTCGCTGTCTCTCCCTCTGTCTCTGTCACCGTCTCTGTCCCTGGCTCTGTCTCTGCCTCTGTCACCCTCTCTGTCTCTGTCTCGGTCTCCGTCTCTGTGTCTGTCTCTGTCTCTGTCTCTGTCTCTGTCTCTGTCTCTGTCTCTGCCTCTGTCTCTGTCTCTGTCTCTGCCCCTGTCACCGTCTCTGTCTCTGTCTCAGTCTTTGTCTCTGCCTCTGCCTCTGTCTCTGTCTCTGTCTCTGTCTCTGTCTCTATCTCTGTCCCTGTCTCTGTCTGAGACTCTGCCTCTGTCTCTGTCTCCGTCTCTGTCTCTGTCTCTGTCTCTGTCTCTGTCTCTGTCTCTGTCTCTGTCTCTGTCTCTGTCTCTGCCTCTGTCTCTGTTTCTGTCTCTGTCGCTGTCTCTCCCTCTGTCTCTGTCACCGTCTCTGTCCCTGGCTCTGTCTCTGTCTCTGTCTCTGTCTCTGTCTCTATCTCTGTACCTGTCTCTGTCTGAGACTCTGCCTCTGTCTCTATCTCTGTCCCTGTCTCTGTCTGGGTCTCTGTCTCTGTCTCTGTCTCTGTCTCTGTCTCTGTCCTGTCACCGTCTCTGTCCCTGGCTCTGTCTCTGCCTCTGTCACCGTCTCTGTCTCTGTCTCAGTCTTTGTCTCTGCCTCTGTCTCTGTCTCTGTCTCTGTCTCTGTCTCTGTCTCTATCTCTGTCCCTGTCTGTGTCTGAGACTCTGCCTCCGTCTCTGTCTCTGTCTCTGTCTCTGTCTCTGTCTCTGTCTCTGTCTCTGTCTCTGTCTCTGTCTCTGTCTCTGTCTCTGTCTCTGTCTCTGTCTCTGTCTCTGTCTCTGTCTCCGTCTCTGTCTCTGTCTCGGTCTTCGTCTCCGTCTCTGTCTCCGTTTCTGTCTCTGTTTCTGTCTCTATCTCCGTCTCTGTCTCTGTCTCTGCCTCTGTCTCTGTCTCTGTCTCTGCCTCTGTCTCTGTCTCTGTCTCTGTCTCTGCCTCTGTCTCTGTCTCTGTCTCTGTCTCTATCTCTGTCCCTGTCTGTGTCTGAGACTCTGCCTCTGTCTCTGTCTCTGTCTCTGTCTCTGTCTCTGTCTCTGTCTCTGTCTCTGTCTCTGTCTCTGTCTCTGTCTCTGCCTCTGTCTCTGTATCTGCCTCTGTCGCTGTCTCTCCCTCTGTCTCTGTCACCGTCTCTGTCCCTGGCTCTGTCTCTGTCTCTGTCTCTGTCTCTGTCTCTATCTCTGTACCTATCTCTGTCTGAGACACTGCCTCTGTCTCTGTCTCTGTCTCTGTCTCTGTCTCTGTCTCTGTCTCTGTTTCTGTCTCTGTCTCTGCCTCTGTCTCTGTCTCTGCCTCTGTCGCTGTCTCTCCCTCTGTCTCTGTCACCGTCTCTGTCCCTGGCTCTGTCTCTGCCTCTGTCACCGTCTCTCTCTCTGTCTTGGTCGTTGTCTCTGTCTCTGTCCCTGTCTCGGTCTTTGTCTCTGTCTCTGTCTCTGTCTCTGTCTCTGTCTCTGTCTCTGTCTGAGACTCTGTCTCTGTCTCTGCCTCTGTCGCTGTCTCTCCCTCTGTCTCTGTCACCGTCTCTGTCCCTGTCTCTGTCTCTGTCTCTGTCTCTGCCTCTGTCGCTGTCTCTCCCTCTGTCTCCGTCACCGTCTCTGTCCCTGGCTCTGTCTCTGTCTCTGCCTCTGTCTCTGTCTCTGTCTCTGTCGCTGTCTCTCCCTCTGTCTCTGTCACCGTCTCTGTCCCTGGCTCTGTCTCTGTCTCTGTCTCTGCCTCTGTCTCTGTCTCTGTACCTGTCTCTGTCTGAGACACTGCCTCTGTCTCTGTCACCGTCTCTGTCCCTGGCTCTGTCTCTGTCTCCGTCTCTGTCTCTGTCTCTGTCTCTGTCTCTGTCTCTGTCTCTGTCTCTGTCTATGTCTCCTTCTCTGTCTCTGTCTCTGTCTCTGCCCCTGTCACCGTCTCTGTCTCTGTCTCAGTCTTTGTCTCTGCCTCTGCCTCTGTCTCTGTCTCTGTCTCTGTCTCTGTCTCTATCTCTGTCCCTGTCTCTGTCTGAGACTCTGCCTCTGTCTCTGTCTCCGTCTCTGTCTCTGTCTCTGTCTCTGTCTCTGTCTCTGTCTCTGTCTCTGTCTCTGTCTCTGCCTCTGTCTCTGTCTCTGTCTCTGTCGCTGTCTCTCCCTCTGTCTCTGTCACCGTCTCTGTCCCTGGCTCTGTCTCTGTCTCTGTCTCTGTCTCTGTCTCTATCTCTGTACCTGTCTCTGTCTGAGACTCTGCCTCTGTCTCCGTCTCTGTCTCTGTCTCCGTCTCTGTCTCTGTCTCTGTCTCTGTCTCTGTCCTGTCACCGTCTCTGTCCCTGGCTCTGTCTCTGCCTCTGTCACCGTCTCTGTCTCTGTCTCAGTCTTTGTCTCTGCCTCTGTCTCTGTCTCTGTCTCTGTCTCTGTCTCTGTCTCTATCTCTGTCCCTGTCTGTGTCTGAGACTCTGCCTCTGTCTCTGTCTCTGTCTCTGTCTCTGTCTCTGTCTCTGTCTCTGTCTCTGTCTCTGTCTCTGTCTCTGTCTCTGTCTCTGTCTCTGTCTCTGTCTCTGTCTCTGTCTCTGTCTCTGTCTCTGTCTCTGTCTCTGTCTCTGTCTCCGTCTCTGTCTCTGTCTCGGTCTTCGTCTCCGTCTCTGTCTCCGTTTCTGTCTCTGTTTCTGTCTCTATCTCCGTCTCTGTCTCTGTCTCTGCCTCTGTCTCTGTCTCTGTCTCTGCCTCTGTCTCTGTCTCTGTCTCTGTCTCTGCCTCTGTCTCTGTCTCTGTCCCTGTCTCTGTCTCTGTCTCTATCTCTGTCCCTGTCTGTGTCTGAGACTCTGCCTCTGTCTCTGTCTCTGTCTCTGTCTCTGTCTCTGTCTCTGTCTCTGTCTCTGTCTCTGTCTCTGCCTCTGTCTCTGTCTCTGCCTCTGTCTCTGTCTCTGCCTCTGTCGCTGTCTCTCCCTCTGTCTCCGTCACCGTCTCTGTCCCTGGCTCTGTCTCTGTCTCTGTCTCTGTCACTGTCTCTATCTCTGTACCTATCTCTGTCTGAGACACTGCCTCTGTCTCTGTCTCTGTCTCTGTCTCTGTCTCTGTCTCTGTCTCTGTTTCTGTCTCTGTCTCTGCCTCTGTCTCTGTCTCTGCCTCTGTCGCTGTCTCTCCCTCTGTCTCTGTCACCGTCTCTGTCCCTGGCTCTGTCTCTGCCTCTGTCACCGTCTCTCTCTCTGTCTTGGTCTTTGTCTCTGTCTCTGTCCCTGTCTCGGTCTTTGTCTCTGTCTCTGTCTCTGTCTCTGTCTCTGTCTCTGTCTCTGTCTCTGTCTCTGTCTCTGTCTGAGACTCTGTCTCTGTCTCTGCCTCTGTCGCTGTCTCTCCCTCTGTCTCTGTCACCGTCTCTGTCCCTGGCTCTGTCTCTGTCTCTGTCTCTGTCTCGGTGTTTGTCTCTGTCTCTGTCTCTGTCTCTGTCTCTGTCTCTGTCTGAGACTCTGCCTCTGTCTCTGTCTCTGTCTCTGTCTCTGTCTCGGTCTTTGTCTCCGTCTCTGTCTCCGTTTCTGTCTCTGTTTCTGTCTCTATCTCCGTCTCTGTCTCTGTCTCTGCCTCTGTCTCTGTCTCTGTCTCTGTCTCTGCCTCTGTCGCTGTCTCTCCCTCTGTCTTTGTCACCGTCTCTGTCCCTGGCTCTGTCTCTGCCTCTGTCACCGTCTCTCTCTCTGTCTTGGTCTTTGTCTCTGTCTCTGTCCCTGTCTCGGTCTTTGTCTCTGTCTCTGTCTCTGTCTCTGTCTCTGTCTCTGTCTCTGTCTCTGTCTCTGTCTGAGACTCTGTCTCTGTCTCTGCCTCTGTCGCTGTCTCTCCCTCTGTCTCTGTCACCGTCTCTGTCCCTGGCTCTGTCTCTGTCTCTGTCTCTGTCTCGGTGTTTGTCTCTGTCTCTGTCTCTGTCTCTGTCTGAGACTCTGCCTCTGTCTCTGTCTCTGTCTCGGTCTCTGTCTCCGTCTCTGTCTCTGTCTCTGTCTCTGTCTCTGTCTCTGTCTCTGTCTCTGTCTCTGTCTCTGTCTCTGTCTCTGTCTCTGTCTCTGTCTCCGTCTCTGTCTCTGTCTCTGTCTCTGTCTCTGTCTCTGTCTCTGTCTCTGTCTCTGTCTCTGTCTCTGTCTCTGTCTCTGTCTCTGTCTCTGTCTCTGTCTGAGACTCTGCATCTGTCTCTGTCTCTGTCTCTGTCTCTGTCTCTGTCTCTGTCTCTGTCTCTGTCTCTGTTTCTGTCTCTGTCGCTGTCTCTCCCTCTGTCTCTGTCACCGTCTCTGTCCCTGGCTCTGTCTCTGTCTCTGTCTCTGTCTCTGTCTCTATCTCTGTACCTGTCTCTGTCTGAGACTCTGCCTCTGTCTCTATCTCTGTCCCTGTCTCTGTCTGGGTCTCTGTCTCTGTCTCTGTCTCTGTCTCTGTCTCTGTCCTGTCACCGTCTCTGTCCCTGGCTCTGTCTCTGCCTCTGTCACCGTCTCTGTCTCTGTCTCAGTCTTTGTCTCTGCCTCTGTCTCTGTCTCTGTCTCTGTCTCTGTCTCTGTCTCTGTCTCTATCTCTGTCCCTGTCTGTGTCTGAGACTCTGCCTCTGTCTCTGTCTCTGTCTCTGTCTCTGTCTCTGTCTCTGTCTCTGTCTCTGTCTCTGTCTCTGTCTCTGTCTCTGTCTCTGTCTCTGTCTCTGTCTCTGTCTCTGTCTCCGTCTCTGTCTCTGTCTCGGTCTTCGTCTCCGTCTCTGTCTCCGTTTCTGTCTCTGTTTCTGTCTCTATCTCCGTCTCTGTCTCTGTCTCTGCCTCTGTCTCTGTCTCTGTCTCTGCCTCTGTCTCTGTCTCTGTCTCTGTCTCTGCCTCTGTCTCTGTCTCTGTCTCTGTCTCTGTCTCTGTCTCTGTCTCTATCTCTGTCCCTGTCTGTGTCTGAGACTCTGCCTCTGTCTCTGTCTCTGTCTCTGTCTCTGTCTCTGTCTCTGTCTCTGTCTCTGTCTCTGTCTCTGTCTCTGTCTCTGTCTCTGCCTCTGTCTCTGTATCTGCCTCTGTCGCTGTCTCTCCCTCTGTCTCTGTCACCGTCTCTGTCCCTGGCTCTGTCTCTGTCTCTGTCTCTGTCTCTGTCTCTATCTCTGTACCTATCTCTGTCTGAGACACTGCCTCTGTCTCTGTCTCTGTCTCTGTCTCTGTCTCTGTCTCTGTCTCTGTTTCTGTCTCTGTCTCTGCCTCTGTCTCTGTCTCTGCCTCTGTCGCTGTCTCTCCCTCTGTCTCTGTCACCGTCTCTGTCCCTGGCTCTGTCTCTGCCTCTGTCACCGTCTCTCTCTCTGTCTTGGTCGTTGTCTCTGTCTCTGTCCCTGTCTCGGTCTTTGTCTCTGTCTCTGTCTCTGTCTCTGTCTCTGTCTCTGTCTCTGTCTGAGACTCTGTCTCTGTCTCTGCCTCTGTCGCTGTCTCTCCCTCTGTCTCTGTCACCGTCTCTGTCCCTGGCTCTGTCTCTGTCTCTGTCTCTGTCTCTGTCTCCGCTTCTGTTTCTGTTTCTGTCTCTATCTCCGTCTCTGTCTCTGTCTCTGCCTCTGTCTCTGTCTCTGTCTCTGTCTCTGTCTCTGTCTCTGTCTCTGTCTCTGTCTCTGTCTCTGTCTCTGTCTCTGTCTCTGTCTCTGTCTCTGTCTCTGTCTCTGTCTCTGTCTCTGTCGCTGTCTGTCCCTCTGTCTCTGTCACCGTCTCTGTCCCTGGCTCTGTCTCTGTCTCTGTCTCTGCCTCTGTCTCTGTCTCTGTACCTGTCTCTGTCTGAGACACTGCCTCTGTCTCTGTCTCTGTCTCTGTCTCTGTCTCTGTCTCTGTCTCTGTCTCTGTCTCTGTCTCTGTCTCTGTCTCTGTCTCTGTCTCTGTCTCTGTCTCTGTCTCTGTCTCTGTCTCTGTCTCTGTCTCTGTCTCTGTCTCTGTCTCTGTCTCTGTCTCTGTCTCTGTCCTGTCACCGTCTCTGTCCCTGGCTCTGTCTCTGCCTCTGTCACCGTCTCTGTCTCTGTCTCAGTCTTTGTCTCTGCCTCTGTCTCTGTCTCTGTCTCTGTCTCTGTCTCTGTCTCTATCTCTGTCCCTGTCTGTGTCTGAGACTCTGCCTCTGTCTCTGTCTCTGTCTCTGTCTCTGTCTCTGTCTCTGTCTCTGTCTCTGTCTCTGTCTCTGTCTCTGTCTCTGTCTCTGTCTCTGTCTCTGTCTCTGTCTCTGTCTCCGTCTCTGTCTCTGTCTCGGTCTTCGTCTCCGTCTCTGTCTCCGTTTCTGTCTCTGTTTCTGTCTCTATCTCCGTCTCTGTCTCTGTCTCTGCCTCTGTCTCTGTCTCTGTCTCTGCCTCTGTCTCTGTCTCTGTCTCTGTCTCTGCCTCTGTCTCTGTCTCTGTCTCTGTCTCTGTCTCTGTCTCTATCTCTGTCCCTGTCTGTGTCTGAGACTCTGCCTCTGTCTCTGTCTCTGTCTCTGTCTCTGTCTCTGTCTCTGTCTCTGTCTCTGTCTCTGTCTCTGTCTCTGTCTCTGTCTCTGTCTCTGTCTCTGTCTCTGTCGCTGTCTCTCCCTCTGTCTCTGTCACCGTCTCTGTCCCTGGCTCTGTCTCTGTCTCTGTCTCTGTCTCTGTCTCTATCTCTGTACCTGTCTCTGTCTGAGACTCTGCCTCTGTCTCCGTCTCTGTCTCTGTCTCCGTCTCTGTCTCTGTCTCTGTCTCTGTCTCTGTCCTGTCACCGTCTCTGTCCCTGGCTCTGTCTCTGCCTCTGTCACCGTCTCTGTCTCTGTCTCAGTCTTTGTCTCTGCCTCTGTCTCTGTCTCTGTCTCTGTCTCTGTCTCTGTCTCTATCTCTGTCCCTGTCTGTGTCTGAGACTCTGCCTCTGTCTCTGTCTCTGTCTCTGTCTCTGTCTCTGTCTCTGTCTCTGTCTCTGTCTCTGTCTCTGTCTCTGTCTCTGTCTCTGTCTCTGTCTCTGTCTCTGTCTCTGTCTCTGTCTCTGTCTCCGTCTCTGTCTCTGTCTCGGTCTTCGTCTCCGTCTCTGTCTCCGTTTCTGTCTCTGTTTCTGTCTCTATCTCCGTCTCTGTCTCTGTCTCTGCCTGTGTCTCTGCCTCTGTCTCTGTCTCTGCCTCTGTCGCTGTCTCTCCCTCTGTCTCCGTCACCGTCTCTGTCCCTGGCTCTGTCTCTGTCTCTGTCTCTGTCACTGTCTCTATCTCTGTACCTATCTCTGTCTGAGACACTGCCTCTGTCTCTGTCTCTGTCTCTGTCTCTGTCTCTGTCTCTGTCTCTGTTTCTGTCTCTGTCTCTGCCTCTGTCTCTGTCTCTGCCTCTGTCGCTGTCTCTCCCTCTGTCTCTGTCACCGTCTCTGTCCCTGGCTCTGTCTCTGCCTCTGTCTCTGTCTCTGTCTCTGTCTCTGCCTCTGTCGCTGTCTCTCCCTCTGTCTTTGTCACCGTCTCTGTCCCTGGCTCTGTCTCTGCCTCTGTCACCGTCTCTCTCTCTGTCTTGGTCTTTGTCTCTGTCTCTGTCCCTGTCTCGGTCTTTGTCTCTGTCTCTGTCTCTGTCTCTGTCTCTGTCTCTGTCTCTGTCTCTGTCTCTGTCTCTGTCTGAGACTCTGTCTCTGTCTCTGCCTCTGTCGCTGTCTCTCCCTCTGTCTCTGTCACCGTCTCTGTCCCTGGCTCTGTCTCTGTCTCTGTCTCTGTCTCGGTGTTTGTCTCTGTCTCTGTCTCTGTCTCTGTCTGAGACTCTGCCTCTGTCTCTGTCTCTGTCTCGGTCTCTGTCTCCGTCTCTGTCTCTGTCTCTGTCTCTGTCTCTGTCTCTGTCTCTGTCTCTGTCTCTGTCTCTGTCTCTGTCTCTGTCTCTGTCTCCGTCTCTGTCTCTGTCTCTGTCTCTGTCTCTGTCTCTGTCTCTGTCTCTGTCTCTGTCTCTGTCTCTGTCTCTGTCTCTGTCTCTGTCTCTGTCTCTGTCTCTGTCTCTGTCTCTGTCTGAGACTCTGCATCTGTCTCTGTCTCTGTCTCTGTCTCTGTCTCTGTCTCTGTCTCTGTCTCTGTCCCTGTCTCTGTCTCTGTCTCTGTCTCTGTCTCTGTCTCTGTCTCTGTCTCTGCGTCTGTCTCTGTCTCTGCCTCTGTCTCTGTCTCTGTCTCCGTCGCTGTCTCTCCCTCTGTCTCTGTCACCGTCTCTGTCCCTGGCTCTGTCTCTGCCTCTGTCACCGTCTCTGTCTCTGTCTCAGTCTCTGTCTCTGCCTCTGTCTCTGTCTCTGTCTCTGTCTCTGTCTCTGTCTCTGCCTCTGTCGCTGTCTCTCCCTCTGTCTCTGTCACCGTCTCTGTCCCTGGCTCTGTCTCTGCCTCTGTCACCCTCTCTGTCTCTGTCTCGGTCTCCGTCTCTGTGTCTGTCTCTGTCTCTGTCTCTGTCTCTGTCTCTGTCTCTGTCTCTGCCTCTGTCTCTGTCTCTGTCTCTGCCCCTGTCACCGTCTCTGTCTCTGTCTCAGTCTTTGTCTCTGCCTCTGCCTCTGTCTCTGTCTCTGTCTCTGTCTCTGTCTCTATCTCTGTCCCTGTCTCTGTCTGAGACTCTGCCTCTGTCTCTGTCTCCGTCTCTGTCTCTGTCTCTGTCTCTGTCTCTGTCTCTGTCTCTGTCTCTGTCTCTGCCTCTGTCTCTGTTTCTGTCTCTGTCGCTGTCTCTCCCTCTGTCTCTGTCACCGTCTCTGTCCCTGGCTCTGTCTCTGTCTCTGTCTCTGTCTCTGTCTCTATCTCTGTACCTGTCTCTGTCTGAGACTCTGCCTCTGTCTCTATCTCTGTCCCTGTCTCTGTCTGGGTCTCTGTCTCTGTCTCTGTCTCTGTCTCTGTCTCTGTCCTGTCACCGTCTCTGTCCCTGGCTCTGTCTCTGCCTCTGTCACCGTCTCTGTCTCTGTCTCAGTCTTTGTCTCTGCCTCTGTCTCTGTCTCTGTCTCTGTCTCTGTCTCTGTCTCTATCTCTGTCCGTGTCTGTGTCTGAGACTCTGCCTCTGTCTCTGTCTCTGTCTCTGTCTCTGTCTCTGTCTCTGTCTCTGTCTCTGTCTCTGTCTCTGTCTCTGTCTCTGTCTCTGTCTCTGTCTCTGTCTCTGTCTCTGTCTCTGTCTCTGTCTCTGTCTCTGTCTCCGTCTCTGTCTCTGTCTCGGTCTTCGTCTCCGTCTCTGTCTCCGTTTCTGTCTCTGTTTCTGTCTCTATCTCCGTCTCTGTCTCTGTCTCTGCCTCTGTCTCTGTCTCTGTCTCTGCCTCTGTCTCTGTCTCTGTCTCTGTCTCTGCCTCTGTCTCTGTCTCTGTCTCTGTCTCTGTCTCTGTCTCTGTCTCTATCTCTGTCCCTGTCTGTGTCTGAGACTCTGCCTCTGTCTCTGTCTCTGTCTCTGTCTCTGTCTCTGTCTCTGTCTCTGTCTCTGTCTCTGTCTCTGTCTCTGCCTCTGTCTCTGTATCTGCCTCTGTCGCTGTCTCTCCCTCTGTCTCTGTCACCGTCTCTGTCCCTGACTCTGTCTCTGTCTCTGTCTCTGTCTCTGTCTCTATCTCTGTACCTATCTCTGTCTGAGACACTGCCTCTGTCTCTGTCTCTGTCTCTGTCTCTGTCTCTGTCTCTGTCTCTGTTTCTGTCTCTGTCTCTGCCTCTGTCTCTGTCTCTGCCTCTGTCGCTGTCTCTCCCTCTGTCTCTGTCACCGTCTCTGTCCCTGGCTCTGTCTCTGCCTCTGTCACCGTCTCTCTCTCTGCCTTGGTCGTTGTCTCTGTCTCTGTCCCTGTCTCGGTCTTTGTCTCTGTCTCTGTCTCTGTCTCTGTCTCTGTCTCTGTCTCTGTCTGAGACTCTGCATCTGTCTCTGTCTCTGTCTCTGTCTCTGTCTCTGTCTCTGTCTCTGTCTCTGTCCCTGTCTCTGTCTCTGTCTCTGTCTCTGTCTCTGTCTCTGTCTCTGTCTCTGCGTCTGTCTCTGTCTCTGCCTCTGTCTCTGTCTCTGTCTCTGTCGCTGTCTCTCCCTCTGTCTCTGTCACCGTCTCTGTCCCTGGCTCTGTCTCTGCCTCTGTCACCGTCTCTGTCTCTGTCTCAGTCTCTGTCTCTGCCTCTGTCTCTGTCTCTGTCTCTGTCTCTGTCTCTGTCTCTGCCTCTGTCGCTGTCTCTCCCTCTGTCTCTGTCACCGTCTCTGTCCCTGGCTCTGTCTCTGCCTCTGTCACCCTCTCTGTCTCTGTCTCGGTCTCCGTCTCTGTGTCTGTCTCTGTCTCTGTCTCTGTCTCTGTCTCTGTCTCTGTCTCTGCCTCTGTCTCTGTCTCTGTCTCTGTCTCTGCCTCTGTCTCTGTCTCTGTCTCTGTCTCTGTCTGAGACTCTGCATCTGTCTCTGTCTCTGTCTGAGACTCTGCATCTGTCTCTGTCTCTGTCTCTGTCTCTGTCCCTGTCTCTGTCTCTGTCTCTGTCTCTGTCTCTGTCTCTGTCTCTGTCTCTGTCTCTGTCTCTGCCTCTGTCTCCGTCTCTGTCTCTGTCTCGGTCTTTGTCTCCGTCTCTGTCTCCGTTTCTGTCTCTGTTTCTGTCTCTATCTCCCTCTCTGTCTCTGTCTCTGTCTCTGTCTCTGCCTCTGTCTCTGTCTCTGCCTCTGTCTCGGTCTTTGTCTCTATCTCTGTCTCTGTCTCTGTCTCTGTCTCTGTCCCTGGCTCTGTCTCTGCCTCTGTCACCGTGTCTGTCTCTGTCTTGGTCTTTGTCTCTGCCTCTGTCTCTGTCTCTGTCTCTGTCTCTGTCTCTATCTCTGTCCCTGTCTCTGTCTGAGACTCTGCCTCTGTCTCTGTCTCTGTCTCTGTCTCTGTCTCTGTCTCTGTCTCTATCTCTGACTCTGTCTCTGTCTCTGTCTCTGTCTCTGTCTCTGTCCCTGTCTCTGTCTATGTCTCTGTCTCTGTCTCTGTCTCTGTCTCTGTCTCTGTCTCTGTCTCTGTCTCTGTCTCTGTCTCTGTTTCTGTCTCTGTGTCTGTCTCTGTCCCTGGCTCTGTCTCTGCCTCTGTCACCGTCTCTGTCTCTGTCTCGGTCCTTGTCTCTGCCTCTGTCTCTGTCTCTATCTCTGTCCCTGTCTCTGTCTGGGACTCTGCCTCTGTCTCTGTCTCTGTCTCTGTCTCTGTCTCTGTCTCTGTCTCTGTCTCTGTCTCTGTTTCTGTCTGTGTCTCTGCCTCTGTCTCTGTCTCTGCCTCTGTCGCTGTCTCTCCCTCTGTCTCTGACACCGTCTCTGTCCCTGGCTCTGTCTCTGCCTCTGTCACCGTCTCTGTCTTTGTCTCGGTCTTTGTCACTGTCTCTGTCTCTGTCTCTGTCTCGGTCTTTTTCTCTGTCTCTGTTTCTGTCTCTGTCTCTGCCTGAGACTCTGCCTCTGTCTCTGTCTCTGTCTCTGTCTCTGTCTCTGTCTCTGTCTCTGTCTCTGTCTCTGTCTCTGTCTCTGTCTCTGTCTCTGTCTCTGTCTCTGTCTCTGTCTCTGTCTCTGTCTCTGTCTCTGTCTGTGTCTCTGTCTCTGCGTCTGTCTCTGTCTCTGCCTCTGTCTCTGTCTCTGTCTCTGTCGCTGTCTCTCCCTCTGTCTCTGTCACCGTCTCTGTCCCTGGCTCTGTCTCTGCCTCTGTCACCGTCTCTGTCCCTGTCTCAGTCTCTGTCTCTGCCTCTGTCTCTGTCTCTGTCTCTGTCTCTGTCTCTGTCTCTGCCTCTGTCTCTGTCTCTGCCTCTGTCGCTGTCTCTCCCTCTGTCTCTGTCACCGTCTCTGTCCCTGGCTCTGTCTCTGCCTCTGTCACCCTCTCTGTCTCTGTCTCGGTCTCCGTCTCTGTGTCTGTCTCTGTCTCTGTCTCGGTCTTTGTCTCTGTCTCTGTCTCTGTCTCTGTCTCTGTCTGAGACTCTGCCTCTGTCTCTGTCTCTGTCTCTGGCTCTGTCTCTGCCTCTGTCACCGTCTCTGTCTCCGTCTCAGTCTTTGTCTCTGCCTCTGTCTCTGTCTCTGTCTCTGTCTCTGTCTCTGTCTCTATCTCTGTCCCTGTCTGTGTCTGAGACTCTGCCTCTGTCTCTGTTCTGCCTCTGTCTCTGTCTCTGTCTCTGTCTCTGTCTCTGTCTCCGTCTCTGTCTCTGTCTCTGTCTCTGTCTCTGTCTCTGTCTCTGTCTCTGTCTCTGCCTCTGTCTCTGTCTCTGTCTCTGCCCCTGTCACCGTCTCTGTCTCTGTCTCAGTCTTTGTCTCTGCCTCTGCCTCTGTCTCTGTCTCTGTCTCTGTCTCTGTCTCTATCTCTGTCCCTGTCTCTGTCTGAGACTCTGCCTCTGTCTCTGTCTCCGTCTCTGTCTCTGTCTCTGTCTCTGTCTCTGTCTCTGTCTCTGTCTCTGTCTCTGTCTCTGCCTCTGTCTCTGTCTCTGTCTCTGTCGCTGTCTCTCCCTCTGTCTCTGTCACCGTCTCTGTCCCTGGCTCTGTCTCTGTCTCTGTCTCTGTCTCTGTCTCTATCTCTGTACCTGTCTCTGTCTGAGACTCTGCCTCTGTCTCCGTCTCTGTCTCTGTCTCCGTCTCTGTCTCTGTCTCTGTCTCTGTCTCTGTCCTGTCACCGTCTCTGTCCCTGGCTCCGTCTCTGCCTCTGTCACCGTCTCTGTCTCTGTCTCAGTCTTTGTCTCTGCCTCTGTCTCTGTCTCTGTCTCTGTCTCTGTCTCTGTCTCTATCTCTGTCCCTGTCTGTGTCTGAGACTCTGCCTCTGTCTCTGTCTCTGTCTCTGTCTCTGTCTCTGTCTCTGTCTCTGTCTCTGTCTCTGTCTCTGTCTCTGTCTCTGTCTCTGTCTCTGTCTCTGTCTCTGTCTCTGTCTCTGTCTCCGTCTCTGTCTCTGTCTCGGTCTTCGTCTCCGTCTCTGTCTCCGTTTCTGTCTCTGTTTCTGTCTCTATCTCCGTCTCTGTCTCTGTCTCTGCCTCTGTCTCTGTCTCTGTCTCTGCCTCTGTCTCTGTCTCTGTCTCTGTCTCTGCCTCTGTCTCTGTCTCTGTCTCTGTCTCTGTCTCTGTCTCTGTCTCTATCTCTGTCCCTGTCTGTGTCTGAGACTCTGCCTCTGTCTCTGTCTCTGTCTCTGTCTCTGTCTCTGTCTCTGTCTCTGTCTCTGTCTCTGTCTCTGTCTCTGTCTCTGTCTCTGTCTCTGTCTCTGTCTCTGTCTCTGCCTCTGTCTCTGTCTCTGCCTCTGTCGCTGTCTCTCCCTCTGTCTCTGTCACCGTCTCTGTCCCTGGCTCTGTCTCTGTCTCTGTCTCTGTCTCTGTCTCTATCTCTGTACCTATCTCTGTCTGAGACACTGCCTCTGTCTCTGTCTCTGTCTCTGTCTCTGTCTCTGTCTCTGTTTCTGTCTCTGTCTCTGCCTCTGTCTCTGTCTCTGCCTCTGTCGCTGTCTCTCCCTCTGTCTCTGTCACCGTCTCTGTCCCTGGCTCTGTCTCTGCCTCTGTCACCGTCTCTCTCTCTGTCTTGGTCTTTGTCTCTGTCTCTGTCCCTGTCTCGGTCTTTGTCTCTGTCTCTGTCTCTGTCTCTGTCTCTGTCTCTGTCTCTGTCTCTGTCTCTGTCTCTGTCTGAGACTCTGTCTCTGTCTCTGCCTCTGTCGCTGTCTCTCCCTCTGTCTCTGTCACCGTCTCTGTCCCTGGCTCTGTCTCTGTCTCTGTCTCTGTCTCGGTGTTTGTCTCTGTTTCTGTCTCTGTCTCTGTCTCTGTCTCTGTCTGAGACTCTGCCTCTGTCTCTGTCTCTGTCTCTGTCTCTGTCTCGGTCTTTGTCTCCGTCTCTGTCTCCGTTTCTGTCTCTGTTTCTGTCTCTATCTCCGTCTCTGTCTCTGTCTCTGCCTCTGTCTCTGTCTCTGTCTCTGTCTCTGCCTCTGTCGCTGTCTCTCCCTCTGTCTTTGTCACCGTCTCTGTCCCTGGCTCTGTCTCTGCCTCTGTCACCGTCTCTCTCTCTGTCTTGGTCTTTGTCTCTGTCTCTGTCCCTGTCTCGGTCTTTGTCTCTGTCTCTGTCTCTGTCTCTGTCTCTGTCTCTGTCTCTGTCTCTGTCTCTGTCTCTGTCTGAGACTCTGTCTCTGTCTCTGCCTCTGTCGCTGTCTCTCCCTCTGTCTCTGTCACCGTCTCTGTCCCTGGCTCTGTCTCTGTCTCTGTCTCTGTCTCGATGTTTGTCTCTGTCTCTGTCTCTGTCTCTGTCTCTGTCTCTGTCTGAGACTCTGCCTCTGTCTCTGTCTCTGTCTCGGTCTCTGTCTCCGTCTCTGTCTCTGTCTCTGTCTCTGTCTCTGTCTCTGTCTCTGTCTCTGTCTCTGTCTCTGTCTCCGTCTCCGTCTCTGTCTCTGTCTCTGTCTCTGTCTCTGTCTCTGTCTCTGTCTCTGTCTCTGTCTCTGTCTCTGTCTGAGACTCTGCATCTGTCTCTGTCTCTGTCTCTGTCTCTGTCTCTGTCTCTGTCTCTGTCCCTGTCTCTGTCTCTGTCTCTGTCTCTGTCTCTGTCTCTGTCTCTGTCTCTGTCTCTGTCTCTGTCTCTGCGTCTGTCTCTGTCTCTGCCTCTGTCTCTGTCTCTGTCTCTGCCTCTGTCACCCTCTCTGTCTCTGTCTCGGTCTCCGTCTCTGTGTCTGTCTCTGTCTCTGTCTCTGTCTCTGTCTCTGTCTCTGTCTCTGCCTCTGTCTCTGTCTCTGTCTCTGCCCCTGTCACCGTCTCTGTCTCTGTCTCAGTCTTTGTCTCTGCCTCTGCCTCTGTCTCTGTCTCTGTCTCTGTCTCTGTCTCTATCTCTGTCCCTGTCTCTGTCTGAGACTCTGCCTCTGTCTCTGTCTCCGTCTCTGTCTCTGTCTCTGTCTCTGTCTCTGTCTCTGTCTCTGTCTCTGTCTCTGTCTCTGTCTCTGCCTCTGTCTCTGTTTCTGTCTCTGTCGCTGTCTCTCCCTCTGTCTCTGTCACCGTCTCTGTCCCTGGCTCTGTCTCTGTCTCTGTCTCTGTCTCTGTCTCTATCTCTGTACCTGTCTCTGTCTGAGACTCTGCCTCTGTCTCCGTCTCTGTCTCTGTCTCCGTCTCTGTCCTGTCACCGTCTCTGTCCCTGGCTCTGTCTCTGCCTCTGTCACCGTCTCTGTCTCTGTCTCAGTCTTTGTCTCTGCCTCTGTCTCTGTCTCTGTCTCTGTCTCTGTCTCTGTCTCTATCTCTGTCCCTGTCTGTGTCTGAGACTCTGCCTCTGTCTCTGTCTCTGTCTCTGTCTCTGTCTCTGTCTCTGTCTCTGTCTCTGTCTCTGTCTCTGTCTCTGTCTCTGTCTCTGTCTCTGTCTCTGTCTCTGTCTCTGTCTCTGTCTCTGTCTCTGTCTCTGTCTCTGTCTCTGTCTCCGTCTCTGTCTCTGTCTCGGTCTTCGTCTCCGTCTCTGTCTCCGTTTCTGTCTCTGTTTCTGTCTCTATCTCCGTCTCTGTCTCTGTCTCTGCCTCTGTCTCTGTCTCTGTCTCTGCCTCTGTCTCTGTCTCTGTCTCTGTCTCTGCCTCTGTCTCTGTCTCTGTCTCTGTCTCTGTCTCTGTCTCTGTCTCTATCTCTGTCCCTGTCTGTGTCTGGGACTCTGCCTCTGTCTCTGTCTCTGTCTCTGTCTCTGTCTCTATCTCTGTCCCTGTCTGTGTCTGGGACTCTGCCTCTGTCTCTGTCTCTGTCTCTGTCTCTGTCTCTGTCTCTGTCTCTGTCTCTGTCTCTGTCTCTGTCTCTGTCTCTGTCTCTGTCTCTGTCTCTGCCTCTGTCTCTGTCTCTGCCTCTGCCGCTGTCTCTCCCTCTGTCTCTGTCACCGTCTCTGTCCCTGGCTCTGTCTCTGTCTCTGTCTCTGTCTCTGTCTCTATCTCTGTACCTATCTCTGTCTGAGACACTGCATCTGTCTCTGTCTCTGTCTCTGTCTCTGTCTCTGTCTCTGTCTCTGTCTCTGTCTCTGTCTCTGTCTCTGTCTGAGACTCTGTCTCTGTCTCTGCCTCTGTCGCTGTCTCTCCCTCTGTCTCTGTCACCGTCTCTGTCCCTGGCTCTGTCTCTGTCTCTGTCTCTGTCTCGGTGTTTGTCTCTGTCTCTGTCTCTGTCTCTGTCTCTGTCTCTGTCTCTGTCTGAGACTCTGCCTCTGTCTCTGTCTCTGTCTCTGTCTCTGTCTCGGTCTTTGTCTCCGTCTCTGTCTCCGTTTCTGTCTCTGTTTCTGTCTCTATCTCCGTCTCTGTCTCTGTCTCGGCTTCTGTCTCTGTCTCTGTCTCTGTCTCTGCCTCTGTCGCTGTCTCTCCCTCTGTCTCTGTCACCGTCTCTGTCCCTGGCTCTGTCTCTGCCTCTGTCACCGTCTCTCTCTCTGTCTTGGTCTTTGTCTCTGTCTCTGTCCCTGTCTCGGTCTTTGTCTCTGTCTCTGTCTCTGTCTCTGTCTCTGTCTCTGTCTCTGTCTCTGTCTCTGTCTGAGACTCTGTCTCTGTCTCTGCCTCTGTCGCTGTCTCTCCCTCTGTCTCTGTCACCGTCTCTGTCCCTGGCTCTGTCTCTGTCTCTGTCTCTGTCTCGGTGTTTGTGTCTGTCTCTGTCTCTGTCTCTGTCTCTGTCTCTGTCTGAGACTCTGCCTCTGTCTCTGTCTCCGTCTCGGTCTCTGTCTCCGTCTCTGTCTCTGTCTCTGTCTCTGTCTCTGTCTCTGTCTCTGTCTCTGTCTCTGTCTCTGTCTCTGTCTCTGTCTCCGTCTCTGTCTCTGTCTCTGTCTCTGTCTCTGTCTCTGTCTCTGTCTCTGTCTCTGTCTCTGTCTCTGTCTCTGTCTCTGTCTCTGTCTGAGACTCTGCATCTGTCTCTGTCTCTGTCTCTGTCTCTGTCTCTGTCTCTGTCTCTGTCTCTGTCTCTGTCTCTGTCACTGTCTCTGTCTCTGTCTCTGTCTCTGTCTCTGTCTCTGTCTCTGTCTCTGTCTCTGTCTCTGTCTCTGCCTCTGTCTCCGTCTCTGTCTCTGTCTCGGTCTTTGTCTCCGTCTCTGTCTCCGTTTCTGTCTCTGTTTCTGTCTCTATCTCCGTCTCTGTCTCTGTCTCTGTCTCTGTCTCTGTCTCTATCTCTGTCCCTGTCTGTGTCTGAGACTCTGCCTCTGTCTCTGTCTCTGTCTCTGTCTCTGTCTCTGTCTCTGTCTCTGTCTCTGTCTCTGTCTCTGTCTCTGTCTCTGTCTCTGCCTCTCTCTCTGTCTCTGCCTCTGTCGCTGTCTCTCCCTCTGTCTCTGTCACCGTCTCTGTCCCTGGCTCTGTCTCTGTCTCTGTCTCTGTCTCTGTCTCTGTCTCTATCTCTGTACCTATCTCTGTCTGAGACACTGCCTCTGTCTCTGTCTCTGTCTCTGTCTCTGTCTCTGTGTCTGTTTCTGTCTCTGTCTCTGCCTCTGTCTCTGTCTCTGCCTCTGTCGCTGTCTCTCCCTCTGTCTCTGTCACCGTCTCTGTCCCTGGCTCTGTCTCTGCCTCTGTCACCGTCTCTGTCTCTGTCTCGGTCTTTGTCCCTGTCTCTGTCCTTGTCTCGGTCTTTGTCTCTGTCTCTGTCTCTGTCTCTGTCTCTGTCTCTGTCTCTGTCTCTGTCTCTGTCTCTGTCTGAGACTCTGCATCTGTCTCTGTCTCTGTCTCTGTCTCTGTCTCTGTCTCTGTCTCTGTCTCTGTCTCTGTCTCTGTCTCTGTCTCTGTCACTGTCCCAGTCTCTGTCTCTGTCTCTGTCTCTGTCTCTGTCTCTGTCTCTGTCTCTGTCTCTGTCTCTGCCTCTGTCTCCATCTCTGTCTCTGTCTCGGTCTTTGTCTCCGTCTCTGTCTCCGTTTCTGTCTCTGTTTCTGTCTCTATCTCCGTCTCTGTCTCTGTCTCTGCCTCTGTCTCTGTCTCTGTCTCTGTCTCTGCCTCTGTCTCTGTCTCTGTCTCTGTCTCTGTCTCTGTCTCTGTCTCTGTCTCTGTCTCTGTCTCTGTCTCTGTCTCTGCCTCTGTCTCTGTCTCTGTCTCTGTCTCTGTCGCTGTCTCTCCCTCTGTCTCTGTCACCGTCTCTGTCCCTGGCTCTGTCTCTGTCTCTGTCTCTGCCTCTGTCTCTGTCTCTGTACCTGTCTCTGTCTGAGACACTGCCTCTGTCTCTGTCACCGTCTCTGTCCCTGGCTCTGTCTCTGTCTCTGTCTCTGTCTCTGTCTCTATCTCTGTTCCTGTCTATGTCTGAGCCTCTGCCTCTGTCTCTGTCTCTGTCTCTGTCTCTGTCTCTGTCTCCGTCTCTGTTTCTGTCTCTGTCTCTGTCTCTGTCCTGTCACCGTCTCTGTCCCTGTCTCTGTCTCTGTCTCTGTCTCTGTCTCTGTCTCTGTCTCTGTCTCTGTCTCTGTCTCTGTCTCTGTCTCTGTCTCTGTCTCTGTCTCTGTCTCTGTCTCTGTCTCTGTCTCTGTCTCTGTCTCTGTCTCTGTCTCTGTCTGAGACTCTGCATCTGTCTCTGTCTCTGTCTCTGACTCTGTCTCTGTCTCTGTCTCTGTCTCTGTCTCTGTCTCTGTCTCTGTCTCTGTCTCTGTCTCTGTCTCTGTCTCTGTCTCTGTCTCTGTCTCTGTCTCTGTCTCTGTCTCTGTCTCTGTCTCTGTCTCTGTCTCTGTCTGAGACTCTGCATCTGTCTCTGTCTCTGTCTCTGTCTCTGTCTCTGTCTCTGTCTCTGTCTCTGTCTCTGTCTCTGTCCCTGTCTCTGTCTCTGTCTCTGTCTCTGTCTCTGTCTCTGTCTCTGCCTCTGTCTCCGTCTCTGTCTCTGTCTCGGTCTTTGTCTCCGTCTCTGTCTCCGTTTCTGTCTCTGTTTCTGTCTCTATCTCCGTCTCTGTCTCTGTCTCTGCCTCTGTCTCTGTCTCTGTCTCTGTCTCTGCCTCTGTCTCTGTCTCTGTCTCTGTCTCTGTCTCTGTCTCTGTCTCTGTCTCTGTCTCAGTCTCTGTCTCTGTCTCTGTCTCTGCTTCTGTCTCTGTCTCTGTCTCTGTCTCTGTCGCTGTCTCTCCCTCTGTCTCTGTCACCGTCTCTGTCCCTGGCTCTGTCTCTGTCTCTGTCTCTGCCTCTGTCTCTGTCTCTGTACCTGTCTCTGTCTGAGACACTGCCTCTGTCTCTGTCACCGTCTCTGTCCCTGGCTCTGTCTCTGTCTCTGTCTCTGTCTCTGTCTCTATCTCTGTTCCTGTCTATGTCTGAGCCTCTGCCTCTGTCTCTGTCTCTGTCTCTGTCTCTGTCTCTGTCTCCGTCTCTGTCTCTGTCTCTGTCTCTGTCTCTGTCCTGTCACCGTCTCTGTCCCTGTCTCTGTCTCTGTCTCTGTCTCTGTCTCTGTCTCTGTCTCTGTCTCTGTCTCCGTCTCTGTCTCTGTCTGAGACTCTGTCTCTGTCTCTGCCTCTGTCGCTGTCTCTCCCTCTGTCTCTGTCACCGTCTCTGTCCCTGGCTCTGTCTCTGTCTCTGTCTCTGTCTCGGTGTTTGTCTCTGTCTCTGTCTCTGTCTCTGTCTCTGTCTCTGTCTGAGACTCTGCCTCTGTCTCTGTCTCTGTCTCGGTCTCTGTCTCCGTCTCTGTCTCTGTCTCTGTCTCTGTCTCTGTCTCTGTCTCTGTCTCTGTCTCTGTCTCTGTCTCTGTCTCTGTCTCCGTCTCTGTCTCTGTCTCTGTCTCTGTCTCTGTCTCTGTCTCTGTCTCTGTCTCTGTCTCTGTCTCTGTCTCTGTCTCTGTCTCTGTCTCTGTCTCTGTCTCTGTCTGAGACTCTGCATCTGTCTCTGTCTCTGTCTCTGTCTCTGTCTCTGTCTTTGTCTCTGTCTCTGTCCCTGTCTCTGTCTCTGTCTCTGTCTCTGTCTCTGTCTCTGTCTCTGTCTCTGTCTCTGTCTCTGTCTCTGCGTCTGTCTCTGTCTCTGCCTCTGTCTCTGTCTCTGTCTCTGTCGCTGTCTCTCCCTCTGTCTCTGTCACCGTCTCTGTCCCTGGCTCTGTCTCTGCCTCTGTCACCGTCTCTGTCTCTGTCTCAGTCTCTGTCTCTGCCTCTGTCTCTGTCTCTGTCTCTGTCTCTGTCTCTGTCTCTGCCTCTGTCGCTGTCTCTCCCTCTGTCTCTGTCACCGTCTCTGTCCCTGGCTCTGTCTCTGCCTCTGTCACCCTCTCTGTCTCTGTCTCGGTCTCCGTCTCTGTGTCTGTCTCTGTCTCTGTCTCTGTCTCTGTCTCTGTCTCTGTCTCTGCCTCTGTCTCTGTCTCTGTCTCTGCCCCTGTCACCGTCTCTGTCTCTGTCTCAGTCTTTGTCTCTGCCTCTGCCTCTGTCTCTGTCTCTGTCTCTGTCTCTGTCTCTGTCTCTATCTCTGTCCCTGTCTCTGTCTGAGACTCTGCCTCTGTCTCTGTCTCCGTCTCTGTCTCTGTCTCTGTCTCTGTCTCTGTCTCTGTCTCTGTCTCTGTCTCTGTCTCTGCCTCTGTCTCTGTTTCTGTCTCTGTCGCTGTCTCTCCCTCTGTCTCTGTCACCGTCTCTGTCCCTGGCTCTGTCTCTGTCTCTGTCTTTGTCTCTGTCTCTATCTCTGTACCTGTCTCTGTCTGAGACTCTGCCTCTGTCTCCGTCTCTGTCTCTGTCTCCGTCTCTGTCTCTGTCTCTGTCTCTGTCTCTGTCCTGTCACCGTCTCTGTCCCTGGCTCTGTCTCTGCCTCTGTCACCGTCTCTGTCTCTGTCTCAGTCTTTGTCTCTGCCTCTGTCTCTGTCTCTGTCTCTGTCTCTGTCTCTGTCTCTGTCTCTATCTCTGTCCCTGTCTGTGTCTGAGACTCTGCCTCTGTCTCTGTCTCTGTCTCTGTCTCTGTCTCTGTCTCTGTCTCTGTCTCTGTCTCTGTCTCTGTCTCTGTCTCTGTCTCTGTCTCTGTCTCTGTCTCTGTCTCTGTCTCCGTCTCTGTCTCTGTCTCGGTCTTCGTCTCCGTCTCTGTCTCCGTTTCTGTCTCTGTTTCTGTCTCTATCTCCGTCTCTGTCTCTGTTTCTGCCTCTGTCTCTGTCTCTGTCTCTGCCTCTGTCTCTGTCTCTGTCTCTGTCTCTGCCTCTGTCTCTGTCTCTGTCTCTGTCTCTGTCTCTGTCTCTGTCTCTATCTCTGTCCCTGTCTGTGTCTGAGACTCTGCCTCTGTCTCTGTCTCTGTCTCTGTCTCTGTCTCTGTCTCTGTCTCTGTCTCTGTCTCTGTCTCTGTCTCTGTCTCTGTCTCTGTCTCTGCCTCTGTCTCTGTATCTGCCTCTGTCGCTGTCTCTCCCTCTGTCTCTGTCACCGTCTCTGTCCCTGGCTCTGTCTCTGTCTCTGTCTCTGTCTCTGTCTCTATCTCTGTACCTATCTCTGTCTGAGACACTGCCTCTGTCTCTGTCTCTGTCTCTGTCTCTGTCTCTGTCTCTGTTTCTGTCTCTGTCTCTGCCTCTGTCTCTGTCTCTGCCTCTGTCGCTGTCTCTCCCTCTGTCTCTGTCACCGTCTCTGTCCCTGGCTCTGTCTCTGTCTCTGTCTCTGCCTCTGTCTCTGTCTCTGTACCTGTCTCTGTCTGAGACACTGCCTCTGTCTCTGTCTCTGTCTCTGTCTCTGTCTCTGTCTCTGTCTCTGTCTCTGTCTCTGTCTCTGTCTCTGTCTCTGTCTCTGTCTCTGTCTCTGTCTCTGTCTCTGTCTCTGTCTCTGTCTCTGTCTCTGTCCCTGTCTCTGTCTGAGACTCTGCATCTGTCTCTGTCTCTGTCTCTGTCTCTGTCTCTGTCTCTGTCTCTGTCTCTGTCTCTGTCTCTGTCTCTGTCTCTGTCTCTGTCTCTGTCTCTGTCTCTGTCTCTGTCTCTGTCTCTGTCTCTGTCTCTGTCTCTGTCTCTGTCTCTGTCTCTGTCTCTGTCTCTGTCTCTGTCTCTGTCTCTGTCTCTGTCTCTGTCTCTGTCTCTGTCTCTGTCTCTGTCTCTGTCTCTGTCTCTGCCTCTGTCTCTGTCTCTGTCTCTGTCGCTGTCTCTCCCTCTGTCTCTGTCACCGTCTCTGTCCCTGGCTCTGTCTCTGTCTCTGTCTCTGCCTCTGTCTCTGTCTCTGTACCTGTCTCTGTCTGAGACACTGCCTCTGTCTCTGTCACCGTCTCTGTCCCTGGCTCTGTCTCTGTCTCTGTCTCTGTCTCTGTCTCTGCCTCTATCTCTGTACCTGTCTCTGTCTGAGACTCTGCCTCTGTCTCTGTCTCTGTACCTGTCTCTGTCTGAGACACTGCCTCTGTCTCTGTCACCGTCTCTGTCCCTGGCTCTGTCTCTGTCTCTGGCTCTGTCTCTGTCTCTGTCTCTGTCTCTATCTCTGTACCTGTCTCTGTCTGAGACTCTGCCTCTGTCTCTGTCTCTGTCTCTGTCTCTGTCTCTGTCTCTGTCTCTGCCTCTGTCTCTGTCTCTGTCTCTGTCTCTGTCTCTGTCTCTGTCTCTGTCTCTGTCTCTCTCTCTGTCTCTGTCTCTGTCTCTGCCTCTGTCTCTGTCTCTGTCTCTGTCTCTGTCTCTGTCTCTGTCTGAGTCTCTGCATCTGTCCCTGTCTCTGTCTCTGTCTCTGTCTCTGTCTCTGTCTCTGT
Organism: Megachile willughbiella; assembly: GCA_945859595.2. Taxonomy (NCBI): domain Eukaryota; kingdom Metazoa; phylum Arthropoda; class Insecta; order Hymenoptera; family Megachilidae; genus Megachile; species Megachile willughbiella. The sequence continues at coordinate 160,177 of CAMAOD020000099.1, forward strand.
CTCTGTCTCTGTCTCTGTCCCTGGCTCTGTCTCTGCCTCTGTCACCGTCTCTGTCTCTGTCTCGGTCTTTGTCTCTGCCTCTGTCTCTGTCTCTGTCTCTGTCTCTGTCTCTATCTCTGTCCCTGTCTCTGTCTGAGACTCTGCCTCTGTCTCTGTCTCTGTCTCTGTCTCTGTCTCTGTCTCTGTCTCTGTCTCTGTCTCTGTCTCTGTCTCTGTCTCTGTCTCTGTCTCTCTCTCTGTCTCTGTCTCTGTCTCTGTCTCTGTCTCTGTCTCTGTCTCTGTCTCTGTCTCTGTCTCTGTCTCTGTCTGAGACTCTGCATCTGTCTCTGTCTCTGTCTCTGTCTCTGTCTCTGTCTCTGTCTCTGTCTCTGTCTGAGACTCTGCATCTGTCTCTGTCTCTGTCTCTGTCTCTGTCTCTGCCTCTGTCTCTGTCTCTGTCTCTGTCTCTGTCTCTGTCTCTGTCTCTGCGTCTGTCTCTGTCTCTGCCTCTGTCTCTGTCTCTGTCTCTGTCGCTGTCTCTCCCTCTGTCTCTGTCACCGTCTCTGTCCCTGGCTCTGTCTCTGCCTCTGTCACCGTCTCTGTCTCTGTCTCAGTCTCTGTCTCTGCCTCTGTCTCTGTCTCTGTCTCTGTCTCTGTCTCTGTCTCTGTCTCTGCCTCTGTCTCTGTCTCTGCCTCTGTCGCTGTCTCTCCCTCTGTCTCTGTCACCGTCTCTGTCCCTGGCTCTGTCTCTGCCTCTGTCACCCTCTCTGTCTCTGTCTCGGTCTCCGTCTCTGTGTCTGTCTCTGTCTCTGTCTCGGTCTTTGTCTCTGTCTCTGTCTCTGTCTCTGTCTCTGTCTGAGACTCTGCCTCTGTCTCTGTCTCTGTCTCTGGCTCTGTCTCTGCCTCTGTCACCGTCTCTGTCTCCGTCTCAGTCTTTGTCTCTGCCTCTGTCTCTGTCTCTGTCTCTGTCTCTGTCTCTGTCTCTATCTCTGTCCCTGTCTGTGTCTGAGACTCTGCCTCTGTCTCTGTCTCTGCCTCTGTCTCTGTCTCTGTCTCTGTCTCTGTCTCTGTCTCTGTCTCTATCTCTGTCCCTGTCTGTGTCTGAGACTCTGCCTCTGTCTCTGTCTCTGTCTCTGTCTCTGTCTCTGTCTCTGTCTCTGTCTCTGTCTCTGTCTCTGTCTCTGTCTCTGTCTCTGTCTCTGTCTCTGTCTCTGTCTCCGTCTCTGTCTCTGTCTCGGTCTTCGTCTCCGTCTCTGTCTCCGTTTCTGTCTCTGTTTCTGTCTCTATCTCCGTCTCTGTCTCTGTCTCTGCCTCTGTCTCTGTCTCTGTCTCTGCCTCTGTCTCTGTCTCTGTCTCTGTCTCTGCCTCTGTCTCTGTCTCTGTCTCTGTCTCTGTCTCTGTCTCTGTCTCTATCTCTGTCCCTGTCTGTGTCTGAGACTCTGCCTCTGTCTCTGTCTCTGTCTCTGTCTCTGTCTCTGTCTCTGTCTCTGTCTCTGTCTCTGTCTCTGTCTCTGTCTCTGTCTCTGTCTCTGCCTCTGTCTCTGTCTCTGCCTCTGTCTCTGTCTCTCCCTCTGTCTCTGTCACCGTCTCTGTCCCTGGCTCTGTCTCTGTCTCTGTCTCTGTCTCTGTCTCTATCTCTGTACCTATCTCTGTCTGAGACACTGCCTCTGTCTCTGTCTCTGTCTCTGTCTCTGTCTCTGTCTCTGTCTCTGTCTCTGTTTCTGTCTCTGTCTCTGCCTCTGTCTCTGTCTCTGCCTCTGTCGCTGTCTCTCCCTCTGTCTCTGTCACCGTCTCTGTCCCTGGCTCTGTCTCTGTCTCTGTCTCTGTCTCGGTGTTTGTCTCCGTCTCTGTCTCTGTCTCTGTCTCTGTCTCTGTCTGAGACTCTGCCTCTGTCTCTGTCTCTGTCTCGGTCTTTGTCTCCGTCTCTGTCTCCGTTTCTGTCTCTGTTTCTGTCTCTATCTCCGTCTCTGTCTCTGTCTCTGCCTCTGTCTCTGTCTCTGTCTCTGTCTCTGCCTCTGTCGCTGTCTCTCCCTCTGTCTTTGTCACCGTCTCTGTCCCTGGCTCTGTCTCTGCCTCTGTCACCGTCTCTCTCTCTGTCTTGGTCTTTGTCTCTGTCTCTGTCCCTGTCTCGGCCTTTGTCTCTGTCTCTGTCTCTGTCTCTGTCTCTGTCTCTGTCTCTGTCTCTGTCTCTGTCTCTGTCTCTGTCTGAGACTCTGTCTCTGTCTCTGCCTCTGTCGCTGTCTCTCCCTCTGTCTCTGTCACCGTCTCTGTCCCTGGCTCTGTCTCTGTCTCTGTCTCTGTCTCGGTGTTTGTCTCTGTCTCTGTCTCTGTCTCTGTCTCTGTCTCTGTCTGAGACTCTGCCTCTGTCTCTGTCTCTGTCTCGGTCTCTGTCTCCGTCTCTGTCTCTGTCTCTGTCTCTGTCTCTGTCTCTGTCTCTGTCTCTGTCTCTGTCTCTGTCTCCGTCTCCGTCTCTGTCTCTGTCTCTGTCTCTGTCTCTGTCTCTGTCTCTGTCTCTGTCTCTGTCTCTGTCTCTGTCTCTGTCTCTGTCTGAGACTCTGCATCTGTCTCTGTCTCTGTCTCTGTCTCTGTCTCTGTCTCTGTCTCTGTCTCTGTCCCTGTCTCTGTCTCTGTCTCTGTCTCTGTCTCTGTCTCTGTCTCTGTCTCTGTCTCTGTCTCTGTCTCTGCGTCTGTCTCTGTCTCTGCCTCTGTCTCTGTCTCTGTCTCTGCCTCTGTCACCCTCTCTGTCTCTGTCTCGGTCTCCGTCTCTGTGTCTGTCTCTGTCACTGTCTCTGTTTCTGTCTCTGTCTCTGTCTCTGTCTCTGCCTCTGTCTCTGTCTCTGTCTCTGCCCCTGTCACCGTCTCTGTCTCTGTCTCAGTCTTTGTCTCTGCCTCTGCCTCTGTCTCTGTCTCTGTCTCTGTCTCTGTCTCTATCTCTGTCCCTGTCTCTGTCTGAGACTCTGCCTCTGTCTCTGTCTCCGTCTCTGTCTCTGTCTCTGTCTCTGTCTCTGTCTCTGTCTCTGTCTCTGTCTCTGTCTCTGCCTCTGTCTCTGTCTCTGTTTCTGTCTCTGTCGCTGTCTCTCCCTCTGTCTCTGTCACCGTCTCTGTCCCTGGCTCTGTCTCTGTCTCTGTCTCTGTCTCTGTCTCTATCTCTGTACCTGTCTCTGTCTGAGACTCTGCCTCTGTCTCCGTCTCTGTCTCTGTCTCCGTCTCTGTCTCTGTCTCTGTCTCTGTCTCTGTCCTGTCACCGTCTCTGTCCCTGGCTCTGTCTCTGCCTCTGTCACCGTCTCTGTCTCTGTCTCAGTCTTTGTCTCTGCCTCTGTCTCTGTCTCTGTCTCTGTCTCTGTCTCTGTCTCTATCTCTGTCCCTGTCTGTGTCTGAGACTCTGCCTCTGTCTCTGTCTCTGTCTCTGTCTCTGTCTCTGTCTCTGTCTCTGTCTCTGTCTCTGTCTCTGTCTCTGTCTCTGTCTCTGTCTCTGTCTCTGTCTCTGTCTCTGTCTCTGTCTCTGTCTCTGTCTCTGTCTCTGTCTCTGTCTCTGTCTCTGTCTCCGTCTCTGTCTCTGTCTCGGTCTTCGTCTCCGTCTCTGTCTCCGTTTCTGTCTCTGTTTCTGTCTCTATCTCCGTCTCTGTCTCTGTCTCTGCCTCTGTCTCTGTCTCTGTCTCTGCCTCTGTCTCTGTCTCTGTCTCTGTCTCTGCCTCTGTCTCTGTCTCTGTCTCTGTCTCTGTCTCTGTCTCTATCTCTGTCCCTGTCTGTGTCTGGGACTCTGCCTCTGTCTCTGTCTCTGTCTCTGTCTCTGTCTCTGTCTCTGTCTCTGTCTCTGTCTCTGTCTCTGTCTCTGTCTCTGCCTCTGTCTCTGTCTCTGCCTCTGTCGCTGTCTCTCCCTCTGTCTCTGTCACCGTCTCTGTCCCTGGCTCTGTCTCTGTCTCTGTCTCTGTCTCTGTCTCTATCTCTGTACCTATCTCTGTCTGAGACACTGCCTCTGTCTCTGTCTCTGTCTCTGTCTCTGTTTCTGTCTCTGTCTCTGCCTCTGTCTCTGTCTCTGCCTCTGTCGCTGTCTCTCCCTCTGTCTCTGTCACCGTCTCTGTCCCTGGCTCTGTCTCTGCCTCTGTCACCGTCTCTCTCTCTGTCTTGGTCTTTGTCTCTGTCTCTGTCCCTGTCTCGGTCTTTGTCTCTGTCTCTGTCTCTGTCTCTGTCTCTGTCTCTGTCTCTGTCTCTGTCTGAGACTCTGTCTCTGTCTCTGCCTCTGTCGCTGTCTCTCCCTCTGTCTCTGTCACCGTCTCTGTCCCTGGCTCTGTCTCTGTCTCTGTCTCTGTCTCGGTGTTTGTCTCTGTCTCTGTCTCTGTCTCTGTCTCTGTCTCTGTCTCTGTCTCTGTCTGAGACTCTGCCTCTGTCTCTGTCTCTGTCTCTGTCTCTGTCTCGGTCTTTGTCTCCGTCTCTGTCTCCGTTTCTGTCTCTGTTTCTGTCTCTATCTCCGTCTCTGTCTCTGTCTCGGCCTCTGTCTCTGTCTCTGTCTCTGTCTCTGCCTCTGTCGCTGTCTCTCCCTCTGTCTCTGTCACCGTCTCTGTCCCTGGCTCTGTCTCTGCCTCTGTCACCGTCTCTCTCTCTGTCTTGGTCTTTGTCTCTGTCTCTGTCCCTGTCTCGGTCTTTGTCTCTGTCTCTGTCTCTGTCTCTGTCTCTGTCTCTGTCTCTGTCTCTGTCTCTGTCTGAGACTCTGTCTCTGTCTCTGCCTCTGTCGCTGTCTCTCCCTCTGTCTCTGTCACCGTCTCTGTCCCTGGCTCTGTCTCTGTCTCTGTCTCTGTCTCGGTGTTTGTGTCTGTCTCTGTCTCTGTCTCTGTCTCTGTCTCTGTCTGAGACTCTGCCTCTGTCTCTGTCTCTGTCTCGGTCTCTGTCTCCGTCTCTGTCTCTGTCTCTGTCTCTGTCTCTGTCTCTGTCTCTGTCTCTGTCTCTGTCTCTGTCTCTGTCTCTGTCTCCGTCTCTGTCTCTGTCTCTGTCTCTGTCTCTGTCTCTGTCTCTGTCTCTGTCTCTGTCTCTGTCTCTGTCTCTGTCTCTGTCTCTGTCTCTGTCTCTCTCTCTGTCTCTGTCTCTGTCTGAGACTCTGTCTCTGTCTCTGTCTCTGTCTCTGTCTCTGTCCCTGTCTCTGTCTCTGTCTCTGTCTCTGTCTCTGTCTCTGTCTCTGTCTCTGTCTCTGTCTCTGTCTCTGCCTCTGTCTCCGTCTCTGTCTCTGTCTCGGTCTTTGTCTCCGTCTCTGTCTCCGTTTCTGTCTCTGTTTCTGTCTCTATCTCCGTCTCTGTCTCTGTCTCTGCCTCTGTCTCTGTCTCTGTCGCTGTCTCTCCCTCTGTCTCTGTCACCGTCTCTGTCCCTGGCTCTGTCTCTGTCTCTGTCTCTGCCTCTGTCTCTGTCTCTGTACCTGTCTCTGTCTGAGACACTGCCTCTGTCTCTGTCACCGTCTCTGTCCCTGGCTCTGTCTCTGTCTCTGTCTCTGTCTCTGTCTCTGTCTCTGTCTCTATCTCTGTTCCTGTCTATGTCTGAGCCTCTGCCTCTGTCTCTGTCTCTGTCTCTGTCTCCGTCTCTGTCTCTGTCTCTGTCTCTGTCTCTGTCTCTGTCTCTGTCTCTCTCTCTGTCTCTGTCTCTGTCTCTGTCTCTGTCTCTGTCTCTGTCTCTCTCTCTGTCTCTGTCTCTGTCTCTGTCTCTGTCTCTGTCTCTGTCTCTGTCTCTGTCTGAGACTCTGCATCTGTCTCTGTCTCTGTCTCTGTCTCTGTCTCTGTCTCTGTCTCTGTCTCTGTCTCTGTCTCTGTCTCTGTCTCTGTCTCTGTCTCTGTCTCTGTCTCTGTCTCTGTCTGAGACTCTGCATCTGTCTCTGTCTCTGTCTCTGTCTCTGTCTCTGTCTCTGTCTCTGTCTCTGTCTCTGTCTCTGCCTCTGTCTCCGTCTCTGTCTCTGTCTCGGTCTTTGTCTCCGTCTCTGTCTCCGTTTCTGTCTCTGTTTCTGTCTCTATCTCCGTCTCTGTCTCTGTCTCTGCCTCTGTCTCTGTCTCTGTCTCTGTCTCTGCCTCTGTCTCTGTCTCTGTCTCTGTCTCTGTCTCTGTCTCTGTCTCTGTCTCTGTCTCTGTCTCTGTCTCTGTCTCTGTCTCTGTCTCTGTCTCTGTCTCTGTCTCTGTCTCTGTCTCTGTCTCTGTCTCTGTCTCTGTCTCTGTCTCTGTCTCTGTCTCTGTCTGAGACTCTGCATCTGTCTCTGTCTCTGTCTCTGTCTCTGTCTCTGTCTCTGTCTCTGTCTCTGTCTCTGTCTCTGTCTCTGTCCCTGTCTCTGTCCCTGTCTCTGTCTCTGTCTCTGTCTCTGTCTCTGTCTCTGTCTCTGTCTGAGACTCTGCCTCTGTCTCTGTCTCTGTCTCGGTCTCTGTCTCCGTCTCTGTCTCTGTCTCTGTCTCTGTCTCTGTCTCTGTCTCTGTCTCTGTCTCTGTCTCTGTCTCTGTCTCTGTCTCTGTCTCTGTCTCCGTCTCTGTCTCTGTCTCTGTCTCTGTCTCTGTCTCTGTCTCTGTCTCTGTCTCTGTCTCTGTCTCTGTCTCTGCCTCTGTCTCTGTCTCTGTCTCTGTCGCTGTCTCTCCCTCTGTCTCTGTCACCGTCTCTGTCCCTGGCTCTGTCTCTGTCTCTGTCTCTGCCTCTGTCTCTGTCTCTGTACCTGTCTCTGTCTGAGACACTGCCTCTGTCTCTGTCACCGTCTCTGTCCCTGGCTCTGTCTCTGTCTCTGTCTCTGTCTCTGTCTCTGCCTCTATCTCTGTACCTGTCTCTGTCTGAGACTCTGCCTCTGTCTCTGTCTCTGTACCTGTCTCTGTCTGAGACACTGCCTCTGTCTCTGTCACCGTCTCTGTCCCTGGCTCTGTCTCTGTCTCTGTCTCTGTCTCTGTCTCTGTCTCTGTCTCTATCTCTGTACCTGTCTCTGTCTGAGACTCTGCCTCTGTCTCTGTCTCTGTATCTGTCTCTGTCTCTGTCTCTGTCTCTGCCTCTGTCTCTGTCTCTGTCTCTGTCTCTGTCTCTGTCTCTGTCTCTGTCTCTGTCTCTCTCTCTGTCTCTGTCTCTGTCTCTGCCTCTGTCTCTGTCTCTGTCTCTGTCTCTGTCTCTGTCTCTGTCTGAGTCTCTGCATCTGTCCCTGTCTCTGTCTCTGTCTCTGTCTCTGTCTCTGTCTCTGTCTCTGTCTCTGTCTCTGTCCCTGGCTCTGTCTCTGCCTCTGTCACCGTCTCTGTCTCTGTCTCGGTCTTTGTCTCTGCCTCTGTCTCTGTCTCTGTCTCTGTCTCTGTCTCTATCTCTGTCCCTGTCTCTGTCTGAGACTCTGCCTCTGTCTCTGTCTCTGTCTCTGTCTCTGTCTCTGTCTCTGTCTCTGTCTCTGTCTCTGTCTCTGTCTCTGTCTCTCTCTCTGTCTCTGTCTCTGTCTCTGTCTCTGTCTCTGTCTCTGTCTCTGTCTCTGTCTCTGTCTCTGTCTCTGTCTCTGTCTCTGTCTGAGACTCTGCATCTGTCTCTGTCTCTGTCTCTGTCTCTGTCTCTGTCTCTGTCTCTGTCTCTGTCTGAGACTCTGCATCTGTCTCTGTCTCTGTCTCTGTCTCTGTCTCTGTCTCTGTCTCTGTCTCTGTCTCTGTCTCTGTCTCTGTCTCGGTCTTTGTCTCCGTCTCTGTCTCCGTTTCTGTCTCTGTTTCTGTCTCTATCTCCCTCTCTGTCTCTGTCTCTGTCTCTGTCTCTGCCTCTGTCTCTGTCTCTGCCTCTGTCTCGGTCTTTGTCTCTATCTCTGTCTCTGTCTCTGTCTCTGTCTCTGTCCCTGGCTCTGTCTCTGCCTCTGTCACCGTGTCTGTCTCTGTCTTGGTCTTTGTCTCTGCCTCTGTCTCTGTCTCTGTCTCTGTCTCTGTCTCTATCTCTGTCCCTGTCTCTGTCTGAGACTCTGCCTCTGTCTCTGTCTCTGTCTCTGTCTCTGTCTCTGTCTCTGTCTCTATCTCTGACTCTGTCTCTGTCTCTGTCTCTGTCTCTGTCTCTGTCCCTGTCTCTGTCTATGTCTCTGTCTCTGTCTCTGTCTCTGTCTCTGTCTCTGTCTCTGTCTCTGTTTCTGTCTCTGTGTCTGTCTCTGTCCCTGGCTCTGTCTCTGCCTCTGTCACCGTCTCTGTCTCTGTCTCGGTCCTTGTCTCTGCCTCTGTCTCTGTCTCTATCTCTGTCCCTGTCTCTGTCTGGGACTCTGCCTCTGTCTCTGTCTCTGTCTCTGTCTCTGTCTCTGTCTCTGTCTCTGTTTCTGTCTCTGTCTCTGCCTCTGTCTCTGTCTCTGCCTCTGTCGCTGTCTCTCCCTCTGTCTCTGTCACCGTCTCTGTCCCTGGCTCTGTCTCTGCCTCTGTCACCGTCTCTGTCTTTGTCTCGGTCTTTGTCACTGTCTCTGTCTCTGTCTCTGTCTCGGTCTTTTTCTCTGTCTCTGTTTCTGTCTCTGTCTCTGCCTGAGACTCTGCCTCTGTCTCTGTCTCTGTCTCTGTCTCTGTCTCTGTCTCTGTCTCTGTCTCTGTCTCTGCCTCTGTCTCTGTCTCTGTCTCTGTCTCTGTCTCTGTCTCTGTCTCTGCGTCTGTCTCTGTTTCTGCCTCTGTCTCTGTCTCTGTCTCTGTCGCTGTCTCTCCCTCTGTCTCTGTCACCGTCTCTGTCCCTGGCTCTGTCTCTGCCTCTGTCACCGTCTCTGTCTCTGTCTCAGTCTCTGTCTCTGCCTCTGTCTCTGTCTCTGTCTCTGTCTCTGTCTCTGTCTCTGCCTCTGTCTCTGTCTCTGCCTCTGTCGCTGTCTCTCCCTCTGTCTCTGTCACCGTCTCTGTCCCTGGCTCTGTCTCTGCCTCTGTCACCCTCTCTGTCTCTGTCTCGGTCTCCGTCTCTGTGTCTGTCTCTGTCTCTGTCTCGGTCTTTGTCTCTGTCTCTGTCTCTGTCTCTGTCTCTGTCTCTGTCTGAGACTCTGCCTCTGTCTCTGTCTCTGTCTCTGTCTCTGGCTCTGTCTCTGCCTCTGTCACCGTCTCTGTCTCCGTCTCAGTCTTTGTCTCTGCCTCTGTCTCTGTCTCTGTCTCTGTCTCTGTCTCTGTCTCTATCTCTGTCCCTGTCTGTGTCTGAGACTCTGCCTCTGTCTCTGTCTCTGCCTCTGTCTCTGTCTCTGTCTCTGTCTCTGTCTCTGTCTCTGTCTCTATCTCTGTCCCTGTCTGTGTCTGAGACTCTGCCTCTGTCTCTGTCTCTGTCTCTGTCTCTGTCTCTGTCTCTGTCTCTGTCTCTGTCTCTGTCTCTGTCTCTGTCTCTGTCTCTGTCTCTGTCTCTGTCTCTGTCTCTGTCTCCGTCTCTGTCTCTGTCTCGGTCTTCGTCTCCGTCTCGGTCTCCGTTTCTGTCTCTGTTTCTGTCTCTATCTCCGTCTCTGTCTCTGTCTCTGCCTCTGTCTCTGTCTCTGTCTCTGCCTCTGTCTCTGTCTCTGTCTCTGTCTCTGCCTCTGTCTCTGTCTCTGTCTCTGTCTCTGTCTCTGTCTCTGTCTCTATCTCTGTCCCTGTCTGTGTCTGAGACTCTGCCTCTGTCTCTGTCTCTGTCTCTGTCTCTGTCTCTGTCTCTGTCTCTGTCTCTGTCTCTGTCTCTGTCTCTGTCTCTGTCTCTGCCTCTGTCTCTGTCTCTGCCTCTGTCTCTGTCTCTCCCTCTGTCTCTGTCACCGTCTCTGTCCCTGGCTCTGTCTCTGTCTCTGTCTCTGTCTCTGTCTCTATCTCTGTACCTATCTCTGTCTGAGACACTGCCTCTGTCTCTGTCTCTGTCTCTGTCTCTGTCTCTGTCTCTGTCTCTGTCTCTGTTTCTGTCTCTGTCTCTGCCTCTGTCTCTGTCTCTGCCTCTGTCGCTGTCTCTCCCTCTGTCTCTGTCACCGTCTCTGTCCCTGGCTCTGTCTCTGTCTCTGTCTCTGTCTCGGTGTTTGTCTCTGTCTCTGTCTCTGTCTCTGTCTCTGTCTCTGTCTGAGACTCTGCCTCTGTCTCTGTCTCTGTCTCGGTCTTTGTCTCCGTCTCTGTCTCCGTTTCTGTCTCTGTTTCTGTCTCTATCTCCGTCTCTGTCTCTGTCTCTGCCTCTGTCTCTGTCTCTGTCTCTGTCTCTGCCTCTGTCGCTGTCTCTCCCTCTGTCTTTGTCACCGTCTCTGTCCCTGGCTCTGTCTCTGCCTCTGTCACCGTCTCTCTCTCTGTCTTGGTCTTTGTCTCTGTCTCTGTCCCTGTCTCGGCCTTTGTCTCTGTCTCTGTCTCTGTCTCTGTCTCTGTCTCTGTCTGAGACTCTGTCTCTGTCTCTGCCTCTGTCGCTGTCTCTCCCTCTGTCTCTGTCACCGTCTCTGTCCCTGGCTCTGTCTCTGTCTCTGTCTCTGTCTCGGTGTTTGTCTCTGTCTCTGTCTCTGTCTCTGTCTCTGTCTCTGTCTGAGACTCTGCCTCTGTCTCTGTCTCTGTCTCGGTCTCTGTCTCCGTCTCTGTCTCTGTCTCTGTCTCTGTCTCTGTCTCTGTCTCTGTCTCTGTCTCTGTCTCTGTCTCTGTCTCCGTCTCCGTCTCTGTCTCTGTCTCTGTCTCTGTCTCTGTCTCTGTCTCTGTCTCTGTCTCTGTCTCTGTCTCTGTCTCTGTCTCTGTCTGAGACTCTGCATCTGTCTCTGTCTCTGTCTCTGTCTCTGTCTCTGTCTCTGTCTCTGTCTCTGTCCCTGTCTCTGTCTCTGTCTCTGTCTCTGTCTCTGTCTCTGTCTCTGTCTCTGTCTCTGTCTCTGTCTCTGTCTCTGCGTCTGTCTCTGTCTCTGCCTCTGTCTCTGTCTCTGTCTCTGCCTCTGTCACCCTCTCTGTCTCTGTCTCGGTCTCCGTCTCTGTGTCTGTCTCTGTCACTGTCTCTGTTTCTGTCTCTGTCTCTGTCTCTGCCTCTGTCTCTGTCTCTGTCTCTGCCCCTGTCACCGTCTCTGTCTCTGTCTCAGTCTTTGTCTCTGCCTCTGCCTCTGTCTCTGTCTCTGTCTCTGTCTCTGTCTCTATCTCTGTCCCTGTCTCTGTCTGAGACTCTGCCTCTGTCTCTGTCTCCGTCTCTGTCTCTGTCTCTGTCTCTGTCTCTGTCTCTGTCTCTGTCTCTGTCTCTGTCTCTGTCTCTGCCTCTGTCTCTGTTTCTGTCTCTGTCGCTGTCTCTCCCTCTGTCTCTGTCACCGTCTCTGTCCCTGGCTCTGTCTCTGTCTCTGTCTCTGTCTCTGTCTCTATCTCTGTACCTGTCTCTGTCTGAGACTCTGCCTCTGTCTCCGTCTCTGTCTCTGTCTCCGTCTCTGTCTCTGTCTCTGTCTCTGTCTCTGTCCTGTCACCGTCTCTGTCCCTGGCTCTGTCTCTGCCTCTGTCACCGTCTCTGTCTCTGTCTCAGTCTTTGTCTCTGCCTCTGTCTCTGTCTCTGTCTCTGTCTCTGTCTCTGTCTCTGTCTCTATCTCTGTCCCTGTCTGTGTCTGAGACTCTGCCTCTGTCTCTGTCTCTGTCTCTGTCTCTGTCTCTGTCACTGTCTCTGTCTCTGTCTCTGTCTCTGTCTCTGTCTCTGTCTCTGTCTCTGTCTCTGTCTCTATCTCCGTCTCTGTCTCTGTCTCGGCCTCTGTCTCTGTCTCTGTCTCTGTCTCTGCCTCTGTCGCTGTCTCTCCCTCTGTCTCTGTCACCGTCTCTGTCCCTGGCTCTGTCTCTGTCTCTGTCTCTGTCTCGGTGTTTGTGTCTGTCTCTGTCTCTGTCTCTGTCTCTGTCTCTGTCACCGTCTCTGTCCCTGGCTCTGTCTCTGTCTCTGTCTCTGTCTCTGTCTCTATCTCTGTTCCTGTCTATGTCTGAGCCTCTGCCTCTGTCTCTGTCTCTGTCTCTGTCTCCGTCTCTGTCTCTGTCTCTGTCTCTGTCTCTGTCTCTGTCTCTGTCTCTCTCTCTGTCTCTGTCTCTGTCTCTGTCTCTGTCTCTGTCTCTGTCTCTGTCTCTGTCTCTGTCTCTCTCTCTGTCTCTGTCTCTGTCTCTGTCTCTGTCTCTGTCCCTGTCTCTGTCTCTGTCTCTGTCTCTGTCTCTGTCTCTGTCTCTGTCTCTGTCTCTGTCTCTGTCTCTGCCTCTGTCTCCGTCTCTGTCTCTGTCTCGGTCTTTGTATCCGTCTCTGTCTCCGTTTCTGTCTCTGTTTCTGTCTCTATCTCCGTCTCTGTCTCTGTCTCTGTCTCTGTCTCTGTCTCTATCTCTGTCCCTGTCTGTGTCTGAGACTCTGCCTCTGTCTCTGTCTCTGTCTCTGTCTCTGTCTCTGTCTCTGTCTCTGTCTCTGTCTCTGTCTCTGTCTCTGTCTCTGTCTCTGCCTCTCTCTCTGTCTCTGCCTCTGTCGCTGTCTCTCCCTCTGTCTCTGTCACCGTCTCTGTCCCTGGCTCTGTCTCTGTCTCTGTCTCTGTCTCTGTCTCTGTCTCTGTCTCTGTCTCTGCCTCTGTCTCCGTCTCTGTCTCTGTCTCGGTCTTTGTCTCCGTCTCTGTCTCCGTTTCTGTCTCTGTTTCTGTCTCTATCTCCGTCTCTGTCTCTGTCTCTGCCTCTGTCTCTGTCTCTGTCTCTGTCTCTGCCTCTGTCTCTGTCTCTGTCTCTGTCTCTGTCTCTGTCTCTGTCTCTGTCTCTGTCTCTGTCTCTGTCTCTGCCTCTGTCTCTGTCTCTGTCTCTGTCTCTGTCGCTGTCTCTCCCTCTGTCTCTGTCACCGTCTCTGTCCATGGCTCTGTCTCTGTCTCTGTCTCTGCCTCTGTCTCTGTCTCTGTACCTGTCTCTGTCTGAGACACTGCCTCTGTCTCTGTCACCGTCTCTGTCCCTGGCTCTGTCTCTGTCTCTGTCTCTGTCTCTGTCTCTATCTCTGTTCCTGTCTATGTCTGAGCCTCTGCCTCTGTCTCTGTCTCTGTCTCTGTCTCTGTCTCCGTCTCTGTCTCTGTCTCTGTCTCTGTCTCTGTCCTGCCACCGTCTCTGTCCCTGTCTCTGTCTCTGTCTCTGTCTCTGTCTCTGTCTCTGTCTCTGTCTCTGTCTCTGTCTCTGTCTCTGTCTCTCTCTCTGTCTCTGTCTCTGTCTCTGTCTCTGTCTCTGTCTCTGTCTCTGTCTCTGTCTGAGACTCTGCATCTGTCTCTGTCTCTGTCTCTGACTCTGTCTCTGTCTCTGTCTCTGTCTCTGTCTCTGTCTCTGTCTCTGTCTCTGTCTCTGTCTCTGTCTCTGTCTCTGTCTCTGTCTGAGACTCTGCATCTGTCTCTGTCTCTGTCTCTGTCTCTGTCTCTGTCTTTGTCTCTGTCTCTGTCCCTGTCTCTGTCTCTGTCTCTGTCTCTGTCTCTGTCTCTGTCTCTGTCTCTGTCTCTGTCTCTGCGTCTGTCTCTGTCTCTGCCTCTGTCTCTGTCTCTGTCTCTGTCGCTGTCTCTGTCTCTGTCTCTGTCTCTGTCTCTGTCTCTGTCTGAGACTCTGCATCTGTCTCTGTCTCTGTCTCTGACTCTGTCTCTGTCTCTGCCTCTGTCTCTGTCTCTGTCTCTGTCTCTGTCTCTGTCTCTGTCTCTGTCTCTGTCTCTGTCTCTGTCTCTGTCTCTGTCTCTGTCTCTGTCTCTGTCTCTGTCTCTGTCTCTGTCTCTGTCTGAGACTCTGCATCTGTCTCTGTCTCTGTCTCTGTCTCTGTCTCTGTCTCTGTCTCTGTCTCTGTCTCTGTCTCTGTCCCTGTCTCTGTCTCTGTCTCTGTCTCTGTCTCTGTCTCTGTCTCTGTCTCTGTCTCTGTCTCTGTCTCTGCCTCTGTCTCCGTCTCTGTCTCTGTCTCGGTCTTTGTCTCCGTCTCTGTCTCCGTTTCTGTCTCTGTTTCTGTCTCTATCTCCGTCTCTGTCTCTGTCTCTGCCTCTGTCTCTGTCTCTGTCTCTGTCTCTGCCTCTGTCTCTGTCTCTGTCTCTGTCTCTGTCTCTGTCTCTGTCTCTGTCTCTGTCTCAGTCTCTGTCTCTGTCTCTGTCTCTGCCTCTGTCTCTGTCTCTGTCTCTGTCTCTGTCGCTGTCTCTCCCTCTGTCTCTGTCACCGTCTCTGTCCCTGGCTCTGTCTCTGTCTCTGTCTCTGCCTCTGTCTCTGTCTCTGTACCTGTCTCTGTCTGAGACACTGCCTCTGTCTCTGTCACCGTCTCTGTCCCTGGCTCTGTCTCTGTCTCTGTCTCTGTCTCTGTCTCTATCTCTGTTCCTGTCTATGTCTGAGCCTCTGCCTCTGTCTCTGTCTCTGTCTCTGTCTCTGTCTCTGTCTCCGTCTCTGTCTCTGTCTCTGTCTCTGTCTCTGTCTCTGTCCTGTCACCGTCTCTGTCCCTGTCTCTGTCTCTGTCTCTGTCTCTGTCTCTGTCTCTGTCTCTGTCTCTGTCTCTGTCTCTGTCTCTGTCTCTGTCTGAGACTCTGTCTCTGTCTCTGCCTCTGTCGCTGTCTCTCCCTCTGTCTCTGTCACCGTCTCTGTCCCTGGCTCTGTCTCTGTCTCTGTCTCTGTCTCGGTGTTTGTCTCTGTCTCTGTCTCTGTCTCTGTCTCTGTCTCTGTCTGAGACTCTGCCTCTGTCTCTGTCTCTGTCTCGGTCTCTGTCTCCGTCTCTGTCTCTGTCTCTGTCTCTGTCTCTGTCTCTGTCTCTGTCTCTGTCTCTGTCTCTGTCTCTGTCTCTGTCTCCGTCTCTGTCTCTGTCTCTGTCTCTGTCTCTGTCTCTGTCTCTGTCTCTGTCTCTGTCTCTGTCTCTATCTCTGTCTCTGTCTCTGTCTCTGTCTCTGTCTCTGTCTCTGTCTGAGACTCTGCATCTGTCTCTGTCTCTGTCTCTGTCTCTGTCTCTGTCTTTGTCTCTGTCTCTGTCCCTGTCTCTGTCTCTGTCTCTGTCTCTGTCTCTGTCTCTGTCTCTGTCTCTGTCTCTGTCTCTGCGTCTGTCTCTGTCTCTGCCTCTGTCTCTGTCTCTGTCTCTGTCGCTGTCTCTCCCTCTGTCTCTGTCACCGTCTCTGTCCCTGGCTCTGTCTCTGCCTCTGTCACCGTCTCTGTCTCTGTCTCAGTCTCTGTCTCTGCCTCTGTCTCTGTCTCTGTCTCTGTCTCTGTCTCTGTCTCTGCCTCTGTCGCTGTCTCTCCCTCTGTCTCTGTCACCGTCTCTGTCCCTGGCTCTGTCTCTGCCTCTGTCACCCTCTCTGTCTCTGTCTCGGTCTCCGTCTCTGTGTCTGTCTCTGTCTCTGTCTCTGTCTCTGTCTCTGTCTCTGTCTCTGCCTCTGTCTCTGTCTCTGTCTCTGCCCCTGTCACCGTCTCTGTCTCTGTCTCAGTCTTTGTCTCTGCCTCTGCCTCTGTCTCTGTCTCTGTCTCTGTCTCTGTCTCTATCTCTGTCCCTGTCTCTGTCTGAGACTCTGCCTCTGTCTCTGTCTCCGTCTCTGTCTCTGTCTCTGTCTCTGTCTCTGTCTCTGTCTCTGTCTCTGTCTCTGTCTCTGTCTCTGCCTCTGTCTCTGTTTCTGTCTCTGTCGCTGTCTCTCCCTCTGTCTCTGTCACCGTCTCTGTCCCTGGCTCTGTCTCTGTCTCTGTCTCTGTCTCTGTCTCTATCTCTGTACCTGTCTCTGTCTGAGACTCTGCCTCTGTCTCCGTCTCTGTCTCTGTCTCCGTCTCTGTCTCTGTCTCTGTCTCTGTCTCAGTCCTGTCACCGTCTCTGTCCCTGGCTCTGTCTCTGCCTCTGTCACCGTCTCTGTCTCTGTCTCAGTCTTTGTCTCTGCCTCTGTCTCTGTCTCTGTCTCTGTCTCTGTCTCTGTCTCTATCTCTGTCCCTGTCTGTGTCTGAGACTCTGCCTCTGTCTCTGTCTCTGTCTCTGTCTCTGTCTCTGTCTCTGTCTCTGTCTCTGTCTCTGTCTCTGTCTCTGTCTCTGTCTCTGTCTCTGTCTCTGTCTCTGTCTCTGTCTCTGTCTCCGTCTCTGTCTCTGTCTCGGTCTTCGTCTCCGTCTCTGTCTCCGTTTCTGTCTCTGTTTCTGTCTCTATCTCCGTCTCTGTCTCTGTCTCTGCCTCTGTCTCTGTCTCTGTCTCTGCCTCTGTCTCTGTCTCTGTCTCTGTCTCTGTCTCTGCCTCTGTCTCTGTCTCTGTCTCTGTCTCTGTCTCTGTCTCTATCTCTGTCCCTGTCTGTGTCTGAGACTCTGCCTCTGTCTCTGTCTCTGTCTCTGTCTCTGTCTCTGTCTCTGTCTCTGTCTCTGTCTCTGTCTCTGTCTCTGTCTCTGCCTCTGTCTCTGTATCTGCCTCTGTCGCTGTCTCTCCCTCTGTCTCTGTCACCGTCTCTGTCCCTGGCTCTGTCTCTGTCTCTGTCTCTGTCTCTGTCTCTATCTCTGTACCTATCTCTGTCTGAGACACTGCCTCTGTCTCTGTCTCTGTCTCTGTTTCTGTCTCTGTCTCTGCCTCTGTCTCTGTCTCTGCCTCTGTCGCTGTCTCTCCCTCTGTCTCTGTCACCGTCTCTGTCCCTGGCTCTGTCTCTGCCTCTGTCACCGTCTCTCTCTCTGTCTTGGTCTTTGTCTCTGTCTCTGTCCCTGTCTCGGTCTTTGTCTCTGTCTCTGTCTCTGTCTCTGTCTCTGTCTCTGTCTCTGTCTGAGACTCTGTCTCTGTCTCTGCCTCTGTCGCTGTCTCTCCCTCTGTCTCTGTCACCGTCTCTGTCCCTGGCTCTGTCTCTGTCTCTGTCTCTGTCTCTGTCTCCGCTTCTGTTTCTGTTTCTGTCTCTATCTCCGTCTCTGTCTCTGTCTCTGCCTCTGTCTCTGTCTCTGTCTCTGTCTCTGTCTCTGTCTCTGTCTCTGTCTCTGTCTCTGTCTCTGTCTCTGTCTCTGTCTCTGTCTCTGTCTCTGTCTCTGTCTCTGTCTCTGTCTCTGTCTCTGTCTCTGTCTCTGTCTCTGTCTCTGTCTCTGTCGCTGTCTGTCCCTCTGTCTCTGTCACCGTCTCTGTCCCTGGCTCTGTCTCTGTCTCTGTCTCTGCCTCTGTCTCTGTCTCTGTACCTGTCTCTGTCTGAGACACTGCCTCTGTCTCTGTCTCTGTCTCTGTCTCTGTCTCTGTCTCTGTCTCTGTCTCTGTCTCTGTCTCTGTCTCTGTCTCTGTCTCTGTCTCTGTCTCTGTCTCTGTCTCTGTCTCTGTCTCTGTCTCTGTCTCTGTCTCTGTCTCTGTCTCTGTCTCTGTCTCTGTCTCTGTCTCTGTCTCTGCCTCTGTCTCTGTCTCTGTCTCTGTCGCTGTCTCTCCCTCTGTCTCTGTCACCGTCTCTGTCCCTGGCTCTGTCTCTGTCTCTGTCTCTGCCTCTGTCTCTGTCTCTGTACCTGTCTCTGTCTGAGACACTGCCTCTGTCTCTGTCACCGTCTCTGTCCCTGGCTCTGTCTCTGTCTCTGTCTCTGTCTCTGTCTCTGCCTCTATCTCTGTACCTGTCTCTGTCTGAGACTCTGCCTCTGTCTCTGTCTCTGTACCTGTCTCTGTCTGAGACACTGCCTCTGTCTCTGTCACCGTCTCTGTCCCTGGCTCTGTCTCTGTCTCTGTCTCTGTCTCTGTCTCTGTCTCTGTCTCTATCTCTGTACCTGTCTCTGTCTGAGACTCTGCCTCTGTCTCTGTCTCTGTCTCTGTCTCTGTCTCTGTCTCTGTCTCTGTCTCTGCCTCTGTCTCTGTCTCTGTCTCTGTCTCTGTCTCTGTCTCTGTCTCTGTCTCTGTCTCTGTCTCTGTCTCTGTCTCTCTCTCTGTCTCTGTCTCTGTCTCTGCCTCTGTCTCTGTCTCTGTCTCTGTCTCTGTCTCTGTCTCTGTCTGAGTCTCTGCATCTGTCTCTGTCTCTGTCTCTGTCTCTGTCTCTGTCTCTGTCTCTGTCTCTGTCCCTGGCTCTGTCTCTGCCTCTGTCACCGTCTCTGTCTCTGCCTCGGTCTTTGTCTCTGCCTCTGTCTCTGTCTCTGTCTCTGTCTCTGTCTCTATCTCTGTCCCTGTCTCTGTCTGAGACTCTGCCTCTGTCTCTGTCTCTGTCTCTGTCTCTGTCTCTGTCTCTGTCTCTGTCTCTGTCTCTGTCTCTGTCTCTGTCTCTGTCTCTGTCTCTGTCTCTGTCTCTGTCTCTCTCTCTGTCTCTGTCTCTGTCTCTGTCTCTGTCTCTGTCTCTGTCTCTGTCTCTGTCTCTGTCTCTGTCTCTGTCTCTGTCTCTGTCTCTGTCTGAGACTCTGCATCTGTCTCTGTCTCTGTCTCTGTCTCTGTCTCTGTCTCTGTCTCTGTCTCTGTCTCTGTCTGAGACTCTGCATCTGTCTCTGTCTCTGTCTCCGTCTCTGTCTCTGTCTCTGTCTCTGTCTCTGTCCCTGGCTCTGTCTCTGACTCTGTCACCGTCTCTGTCTCTGTCTCGGTCTTTGTCTCTGCCTCTGTCTCTGTCTCTGTCTCTGTCTCTGTCTCTGTCTCTGTCTCTGTCCCTGTCTCTGTCTATGTCTCTGTCTCTGTGTCTGTCTCTGTCCCTGGCTCTGTCTCTGCCTCTGTCACCGTCTCTGTCTCTGTCTCGGTCCTTGTCTCTGCCTCTGTCTCTGTCTCTATCTCTGTCCCTGTCTCTGTCTGGGACTCTGCCTCTGTCTCTGTCTCTGTCTCTGTCTCTGTCTCTGTCTCTGTCTCTGTCTCTGTCTCTGTTTCTGTCTCTGTCTCTGCCTCTGTCTCTGTCTCTGCCTCTGTCGCTGTCTCTCCCTCTGTCTCTCTCACCGTCTCTGTCCCTGGCTCTGTCTCTGCCTCTGTCACCGTCTCTGTCTTTGTCTCGGTCTTTGTCACTGTCTCTGTCTCTGTCTTTGTCTCGGTCTTTTTCTCTGTCTCTGTTTCTGTCTCTGTCTCTGCCTGAGACTCTGCCTCTGTCTCTGTCTCTGTCTCTGTCTCTGTCTCTGTCTCTGTCTCTGTCTCTGTCTCTGTCTCTGTCTCTGTCTCTGTCTCTGTCTCTGCGTCTGTCTCTGTCTCTGCCTCTGTCTCTGTCTCTGTCTCTGTCGCTGTCTCTCCCTCTGTCTCTGTCACCGTCTCTGTCCCTGGCTCTGTCTCTGCCTCTGTCACCGTCTCTGTCTCTGTCTCAGTCTCTGTCTCTGCCTCTGTCTCTGTCTCTGTCTCTGTCTCTGTCTCTGTCTCTGCCTCTGTCTCTGTCTCTGCCTCTGTCGCTGTCTCTCCCTCTGTCTCTGTCACCGTCTCTGTCCCTGGCTCTGTCTCTGCCTCTGTCACCCTCTCTGTCTCTGTCTCGGTCTCCGTCTCTGTGTCTGTCTCTGTCTCTGTCTCGGTCTTTGTCTCTGTCTCTGTCTCTGTCTCTGTCTCTGTCTGAGACTCTGCCTCTGTCTCTGTCTCTGTCTCTGGCTCTGTCTCTGCCTCTGTCACCGTCTCTGTCTCCGTCTCAGTCTTTGTCTCTGCCTCTGTCTCTGTCTCTGTCTCTGTCTCTGTCTCTGTCTCTGTCTCTGTCTCTATCTCTGTCCCTGTCTGTGTCTGAGACTCTGCCTCTGTCTCTGTCTCTGCCTCTGTCTCTGTCTCTGTCTCTGTCTCTGTCTCTGTCTCCGTCTCTGTCTCTGTCTCTGTCTCTGTCTCTGTCTCTGTCTCTGTCTCTGTCTCTGCCTCTGTCTCTGTCTCTGTCTCTGCCCCTGTCACCGTCTCTGTCTCTGTCTCAGTCTTTGTCTCTGCCTCTGCCTCTGTCTCTGTCTCTGTCTCTGTCTCTGTCTCTATCTCTGTCCCTGTCTCTGTCTGAGACTCTGCCTCTGTCTCTGTCTCTGTCCCTGTCTCTGTCTCTGTCTCTATCTCTGTACCTGTCTCTGTCTGAGACTCTGCCTCTGTCTCCGTCTCTGTCTCTGTCTCCGTCTCTGTCTCTGTCTCTGTCTCTGTCTCTGTCCTGTCACCGTCTCTGTCCCTGGCTCTGTCTCTGCCTCTGTCACCGTCTCTGTCTCTGTCTCAGTCTTTGTCTCTGCCTCTGTCTCTGTCTCTGTCTCTGTCTCTGTCTCTGTCTCTATCTCTGTCCCTGTCTGTGTCTGAGACTCTGCCTCTGTCTCTGTCTCTGTCTCTGTCTCTGTCTCTGTCTCTGTCTCTGTCTCTGTCTCTGTCTCTGTCTCTGTCTCTGTCTCTGTCTCTGTCTCTGTCTCTGTCTCTGTCTCTGTCTCTGTCTCTGTCTCTGTCTCTGTCTCTGTCTCCGTCTCTGTCTCTGTCTCGGTCTTCGTCTCCGTCTCTGTCTCCGTTTCTGTCTCTGTTTCTGTCTCTATCTCCGTCTCTGTCTCTGTCTCTGCCTCTGTCTCTGTCTCTGTCTCTGCCTCTGTCTCTGTCTCTGTCTCTGTCTCTGTCTCTGCCTCTGTCTCTGTCTCTGTCTCTGTCTCTGTCTCTGTCTCTGTCTCTATCTCTGTCCCTGTCTGTGTCTGAGACTCTGCCTCTGTCTCTGTCTCTGTCTCTGTCTCTGTCTCTGTCTCTGTCTCTGTCTCTGTCTCTGTCTCTGTCTCTGTCTCTGTCTCTGTCTCTGTCTCTGTCTCTGCGTCTGTCTCTGTCTCTGCCTCTGTCTCTGTCTCTGTCTCTGTCGCTGTCTCTCCCTCTGTCTCTGTCACCGTCTCTGTCCCTGGCTCTGTCTCTGCCTCTGTCACCGTCTCTGTCTCTGTCTCAGTCTCTGTCTCTGCCTCTGTCTCTGTCTCTGTCTCTGTCTCTGTCTCTGTCTCTGCCTCTGTCTCTGTCTCTGCCTCTGTCGCTGTCTCTCCCTCTGTCTCTGTCACCGTCTCTGTCCCTGGCTCTGTCTCTGCCTCTGTCACCCTCTCTGTCTCTGTCTCGGTCTCCGTCTCTGTGTCTGTCTCTGTCTCTGTCTCGGTCTTTGTCTCTGTCTCTGTCTCTGTCTCTGTCTCTGTCTGAGACTCTGCCTCTGTCTCTGTCTCTGTCTCTGGCTCTGTCTCTGCCTCTGTCACCGTCTCTGTCTCCGTCTCAGTCTTTGTCTCTGCCTCTGTCTCTGTCTCTGTCTCTGTCTCTGTCTCTGTCTCTGTCTCTGTCTCTATCTCTGTCCCTGTCTGTGTCTGAGACTCTGCCTCTGTCTCTGTCTCTGCCTCTGTCTCTGTCTCTGTCTCTGTCTCTGTCTCTGTCTCCGTCTCTGTCTCTGTCTCTGTCTCTGTCTCTGTCTCTGTCTCTGTCTCTGTCTCTGCCTCTGTCTCTGTCTCTGTCTCTGCCCCTGTCACCGTCTCTGTCTCTGTCTCAGTCTTTGTCTCTGCCTCTGCCTCTGTCTCTGTCTCTGTCTCTGTCTCTGTCTCTATCTCTGTCCCTGTCTCTGTCTGAGACTCTGCCTCTGTCTCTGTCTCTGTCCCTGTCTCTGTCTCTGTCTCTATCTCTGTACCTGTCTCTGTCTGAGACTCTGCCTCTGTCTCCGTCTCTGTCTCTGTCTCCGTCTCTGTCTCTGTCTCTGTCTCTGTCTCTGTCCTGTCACCGTCTCTGTCCCTGGCTCTGTCTCTGCCTCTGTCACCGTCTCTGTCTCTGTCTCAGTCTTTGTCTCTGCCTCTGTCTCTGTCTCTGTCTCTGTCTCTGTCTCTGTCTCTGTCTGAGACTCTGCATCTGTCTCTGTCTCTGTCTCTGTCTCTGTCTCTGTCTCTGTCTCTGTCTCTGTCTCTGTCTGAGACTCTGCATCTGTCTCTGTCTCTGTCTCCGTCTCTGTCTCTGTCTCTGTCTCTGTCTCTGTCCCTGGCTCTGTCTCTGACTCTGTCACCGTCTCTGTCTCTGTCTCGGTCTTTGTCTCTGCCTCTGTCCCTGTCTCTGTCTCTGTCTCTGTCTCTGTCTCTGTCTCTGTCCCTGTCTCTGTCTATGTCTCTGTCTCTGTGTCTGTCTCTGTCCCTGGCTCTGTCTCTGCCTCTGTCACCGTCTCTGTCTCTGTCTCGGTCCTTGTCTCTGCCTCTGTCTCTGTCTCTATCTCTGTCCCTGTCTCTGTCTGGGACTCTGCCTCTGTCTCTGTCTCTGTCTCTGTCTCTGTCTCTGTCTCTGTCTCTGTCTCTGTCTCTGTTTCTGTCTCTGTCTCTGCCTCTGTCTCTGTCTCTGCCTCTGTCGCTGTCTCTCCCTCTGTCTCTCTCACCGTCTCTGTCCCTGGCTCTGTCTCTGCCTCTGTCACCGTCTCTGTCTTTGTCTCGGTCTTTGTCACTGTCTCTGTCTCTGTCTTTGTCTCGGTCTTTTTCTCTGTCTCTGTTTCTGTCTCTGTCTCTGCCTGAGACTCTGCCTCTGTCTCTGTCTCTGTCTCTGTCTCTGTCTCTGTCTCTGTCTCTGTCTCTGTCTCTGTCTCTGTCTCTGTCTCTGTCTCTGTCTCTGCGTCTGTCTCTGTCTCTGCCTCTGTCTCTGTCTCTGTCTCTGTCGCTGTCTCTCCCTCTGTCTCTGTCACCGTCTCTGTCCCTGGCTCTGTCTCTGCCTCTGTCACCGTCTCTGTCTCTGTCTCAGTCTCTGTCTCTGCCTCTGTCTCTGTCTCTGTCTCTGTCTCTGTCTCTGTCTCTGCCTCTGTCTCTGTCTCTGCCTCTGTCGCTGTCTCTCCCTCTGTCTCTGTCACCGTCTCTGTCCCTGGCTCTGTCTCTGCCTCTGTCACCCTCTCTGTCTCTGTCTCGGTCTCCGTCTCTGTGTCTGTCTCTGTCTCTGTCTCGGTCTTTGTCTCTGTCTCTGTCTCTGTCTCTGTCTCTGTCTGAGACTCTGCCTCTGTCTCTGTCTCTGTCTCTGGCTCTGTCTCTGCCTCTGTCACCGTCTCTGTCTCCGTCTCAGTCTTTGTCTCTGCCTCTGTCTCTGTCTCTGTCTCTGTCTCTGTCTCTGTCTCTGTCTCTGTCTCTGTCTCTATCTCTGTCCCTGTCTGTGTCTGAGACTCTGCCTCTGTCTCTGTCTCTGCCTCTGTCTCTGTCTCTGTCTCTGTCTCTGTCTCTGTCTCCGTCTCTGTCTCTGTCTCTGTCTCTGTCTCTGTCTCTGTCTCTGTCTCTGTCTCTGCCTCTGTCTCTGTCTCTGTCTCTGCCCCTGTCACCGTCTCTGTCTCTGTCTCAGTCTTTGTCTCTGCCTCTGCCTCTGTCTCTGTCTCTGTCTCTGTCTCTGTCTCTATCTCTGTCCCTGTCTCTGTCTGAGACTCTGCCTCTGTCTCTGTCTCTGTCCCTGTCTCTGTCTCTGTCTCTATCTCTGTACCTGTCTCTGTCTGAGACTCTGCCTCTGTCTCCGTCTCTGTCTCTGTCTCCGTCTCTGTCTCTGTCTCTGTCTCTGTCTCTGTCCTGTCACCGTCTCTGTCCCTGGCTCTGTCTCTGCCTCTGTCACCGTCTCTGTCTCTGTCTCAGTCTTTGTCTCTGCCTCTGTCTCTGTCTCTGTCTCTGTCTCTGTCTCTGTCTCTATCTCTGTCCCTGTCTGTGTCTGAGACTCTGCCTCTGTCTCTGTCTCTGTCTCTGTCTCTGTCTCTGTCTCTGTCTCTGTCTCTGTCTCTGTCTCTGTCTCTGTCTCTGTCTCTGTCTCTGTCTCTGTCTCTGTCTCTGTCTCTGTCTCTGTCTCTGTCTCTGTCTCTGTCTCTGTCTCTGTCTCTGTCTCTGTCTCTGTCTCCGTCTCTGTCTCTGTCTCGGTCTTCGTCTCCGTCTCTGTCTCCGTTTCTGTCTCTGTTTCTGTCTCTATCTCCGTCTCTGTCTCTGTCTCTGCCTCTGTCTCTGTCTCTGTCTCTGCCTCTGTCTCTGTCTCTGTCTCTGTCTCTGTCTCTGCCTCTGTCTCTGTCTCTGTCTCTGTCTCTGTCTCTGTCTCTGTCTCTATCTCTGTCCCTGTCTGTGTCTGAGACTCTGCCTCTGTCTCTGTCTCTGTCTCTGTCTCTGTCTCTGTCTCTGTCTCTGTCTCTGTCTCTGTCTCTGTCTCTGTCTCTGTCTCTGTCTCTGCGTCTGTCTCTGTCTCTGCCTCTGTCTCTGTCTCTGTCTCTGTCGCTGTCTCTCCCTCTGTCTCTGTCACCGTCTCTGTCCCTGGCTCTGTCTCTGCCTCTGTCACCGTCTCTGTCTCTGTCTCAGTCTCTGTCTCTGCCTCTGTCTCTGTCTCTGTCTCTGTCTCTGTCTCTGTCTCTGCCTCTGTCTCTGTCTCTGCCTCTGTCGCTGTCTCTCCCTCTGTCTCTGTCACCGTCTCTGTCCCTGGCTCTGTCTCTGCCTCTGTCACCCTCTCTGTCTCTGTCTCGGTCTCCGTCTCTGTGTCTGTCTCTGTCTCTGTCTCGGTCTTTGTCTCTGTCTCTGTCTCTGTCTCTGTCTCTGTCTGAGACTCTGCCTCTGTCTCTGTCTCTGTCTCTGGCTCTGTCTCTGCCTCTGTCACCGTCTCTGTCTCCGTCTCAGTCTTTGTCTCTGCCTCTGTCTCTGTCTCTGTCTCTGTCTCTGTCTCTGTCTCTGTCTCTGTCTCTATCTCTGTCCCTGTCTGTGTCTGAGACTCTGCCTCTGTCTCTGTCTCTGCCTCTGTCTCTGTCTCTGTCTCTGTCTCTGTCTCTGTCTCCGTCTCTGTCTCTGTCTCTGTCTCTGTCTCTGTCTCTGTCTCTGTCTCTGTCTCTGCCTCTGTCTCTGTCTCTGTCTCTGCCCCTGTCACCGTCTCTGTCTCTGTCTCAGTCTTTGTCTCTGCCTCTGCCTCTGTCTCTGTCTCTGTCTCTGTCTCTGTCTCTATCTCTGTCCCTGTCTCTGTCTGAGACTCTGCCTCTGTCTCTGTCTCTGTCCCTGTCTCTGTCTCTGTCTCTATCTCTGTACCTGTCTCTGTCTGAGACTCTGCCTCTGTCTCCGTCTCTGTCTCTGTCTCCGTCTCTGTCTCTGTCTCTGTCTCTGTCTCTGTCCTGTCACCGTCTCTGTCCCTGGCTCTGTCTCTGCCTCTGTCACCGTCTCTGTCTCTGTCTCAGTCTTTGTCTCTGCCTCTGTCTCTGTCTCTGTCTCTGTCTCTGTCTCTGTCTCTATCTCTGTCCCTGTCTGTGTCTGAGACTCTGCCTCTGTCTCTGTCTCTGTCTCTGTCTCTGTCTCTGTCTCTGTCTCTGTCTCTGTCTCTGTCTCTGTCTCTGTCTCTGTCTCTGTCTCTGTCTCTGTCTCTGTCTCTGTCTCTGTCTCTGTCTCTGTCTCTGTCTCTGTCTCTGTCTCTGTCTCTGTCTCTGTCTCTGTCTCCGTCTCTGTCTCTGTCTCGGTCTTCGTCTCCGTCTCTGTCTCCGTTTCTGTCTCTGTTTCTGTCTCTATCTCCGTCTCTGTCTCTGTCTCTGCCTCTGTCTCTGTCTCTGTCTCTGCCTCTGTCTCTGTCTCTGTCTCTGTCTCTGTCTCTGCCTCTGTCTCTGTCTCTGTCTCTGTCTCTGTCTCTGTCTCTGTCTCTATCTCTGTCCCTGTCTGTGTCTGAGACTCTGCCTCTGTCTCTGTCTCTGTCTCTGTCTCTGTCTCTGTCTCTGTCTCTGTCTCTGTCTCTGTCTCTGTCTCTGTCTCTGTCTCTGTCTCTGTCTCTGCCTCTGTCTCTGTCTCTGCCTCTGTCGCTGTCTCTCCCTCTGTCTCTGTCACCGTCTCTGTCCCTGGCTCTGTCTCTGTCTCTGTCTCTGTCTCTGTCTCTATCTCTGTACCTATCTCTGTCTGAGACACTGCCTCTGTCTCTGTCTCTGTCTCTGTCTCTGTCTCTGTCTCTGTCTCTGTTTCTGTCTCTGTCTCTGCCTCTGTCTCTGTCTCTGCCTCTGTCGCTGTCTCTCCCTCTGTCTCTGTCACCGTCTCTGTCCCTGGCTCTGTCTCTGCCTCTGTCACCGTCTCTCTCTCTGTCTTGGTCTTTGTCTCTGTCTCTGTCCCTGTCTCGGTCTTTGTCTCTGTCTCTGTCTCTGTCTCTGTCTCTGTCTCTGTCTCTGCCTCTGTCTCTGTCTCTGTCGCTGTCTCTGTCTCTGTCTCTGTCTCTGTCTCTGTCTCTGTCTCTGTCTCTGTCTCTGTCTCTGTCTCTGTCTCTGTCTCTGTCTCTGTCTCTGTCTCTGTCTCTGTCTCTGTCTCTGTCTCTGTCTCTGTCTCTGTCTCTGTCTCTGTCTCTGTCTCTGTCTCTGTCTCTGTCTCTGTCTCCGTCTCTGTCTCTGTCTCGGTCTTCGTCTCCGTCTCTGTCTCCGTTTCTGTCTCTGTTTCTGTCTCTATCTCCGTCTCTGTCTCTGTCTCTGCCTCTGTCTCTGTCTCTGTCTCTGCCTCTGTCTCTGTCTCTGTCTCTGTCTCTGCCTCTGTCTCTGTCTCTGTCTCTGTCTCTGTCTCTGTCTCTATCTCTGTCCCTGTCTGTGTCTGGGACTCTGCCTCTGTCTCTGTCTCTGTCTCTGTCTCTGTCTCTGTCTCTGTCTCTGTCTCTGTCTCTGTCTCTGTCTCTGTCTCTGTCTCTGCCTCTGTCTCTGTCTCTGCCTCTGTCGCTGTCTCTCCCTCTGTCTCTGTCACCGTCTCTGTCCCTGGCTCTGTCTCTGTCTCTGTCTCTGTCTCTGTCTCTATCTCTGTACCTATCTCTGTCTGAGACACTGCCTCTGTCTCTGTCTCTGTCTCTGTCTCTGTTTCTGTCTCTGTCTCTGCCTCTGTCTCTGTCTCTGCCTCTGTCGCTGTCTCTCCCTCTGTCTCTGTCACCGTCTCTGTCCCTGGCTCTGTCTCTGCCTCTGTCACCGTCTCTCTCTCTGTCTTGGTCTTTGTCTCTGTCTCTGTCCCTGTCTCGGTCTTTGTCTCTGTCTCTGTCTCTGTCTCTGTCTCTGTCTCTGTCTCTGTCTCTGTCTGAGACTCTGTCTCTGTCTCTGCCTCTGTCGCTGTCTCTCCCTCTGTCTCTGTCACCGTCTCTGTCCCTGGCTCTGTCTCTGTCTCTGTCTCTGTCTCGGTGTTTGTCTCTGTCTCTGTCTCTGTCTCTGTCTCTGTCTCTGTCTCTGTCTGAGACTCTGCCTCTGTCTCTGTCTCTGTCTCTGTCTCTGTCTCGGTCTTTGTCTCCGTCTCTGTCTCCGTTTCTGTCTCTGTTTCTGTCTCTATCTCCGTCTCTGTCTCTGTCTCGGCCTCTGTCTCTGTCTCTGTCTCTGTCTCTGCCTCTGTCGCTGTCCCTCCCTCTGTCTCTGTCACCGTCTCTGTCCCTGGCTCTGTCTCTCCCTCTGTCACCGTCTCTCTCTCTGTCTTGGTCTTTGCCTCTGTCTCTGTCCCTGTCTCGGTCTTTGTCTCTGTCTCTGTCTCTGTCTCTGTCTCTGTCTCTGTCTCTGTCTCTGTCTCTGTCTCTGTCTGAGACTCTGTCTCTGTCTCTGCCTCTGTCGCTGTCTCTCCCTCTGTCTCTGTCACCGTCTCTGTCCCTGGCTCTGTCTCTGTCTCTGTCTCTGTCTCGGTGTTTGTGTCTGTCTCTGTCTCTGTCTCTGTCTCTGTCTCTGTCTGAGACTCTGCCTCTGTCTCTGTCTCTGTCTCTGTCTCTGTCTCTGCCTCTGTCTCCGTCTCTGTCTCTGTCTCGGTCTTTGTCTCCGTCTCTGTCTCCGTTTCTGTCTCTGTTTCTGTCTCTATCTCCGTCTCTGTCTCTGTCTCTGCCTCTGTCTCTGTCTCTGTCGCTGTCTCTCCCTCTGTCTCTGTCACCGTCTCTGTCCCTGGCTCTGTCTCTGTCTCTGTCTCTGCCTCTGTCTCTGTCTCTGTACCTGTCTCTGTCTGAAACACTGCCTCTGTCTCTGTCACCGTCTCTGTCCCTGGCTCTGTCTCTGTCTCTGTCTCTGTCTCTGTCTCTGTCTCTATCTCTGTTCCTGTCTATGTCTGAGCCTCTGCCTCTGTCTCTGTCTCTGTCTCTGTCTCCGTCTCTGTCTCTGTCTCTGTCTCTGTTTCTGTCCTGTCACCGTCTCTGTCCCTGTCTCTGTCTCTGTCTCTGTCTCTGTCTCTGTCTCTCTCTCTGTCTCTGTCTCTGTCTCTGTCTCTGTCTCTGTCTCTGTCTCTGTCTCTGTCTCTGTCTCTCTCTCTGTCTCTGTCTCTGTCTCTGTCTCTGTCTCTGTCTCTGTCTCTGTCTCTGTCTCTGTCTGAGACTCTGCATCTGTCTCTGTCTCTGTCTCTGTCTCTGTCTCTGTCTCTGTCTCTGTCTCTGTCTCTGTCTCTGTCTCTGTCTCTGTCTCTGTCTCTGTCTCTGTCTCTGTCTCTGTCTCTGTCTCTGTCTCTGTCTCTGTCTCTGTCTCTGTCTCTGTCTCTGTCTCTGTCTCTGTCTCTGTCTCTGTCTCTGTCTCTGTCTGAGACTCTGCATCTGTCTCTGCCTCTGTCTCTGTCTCTGCCTCTGTCGCTGTCTCTCCCTCTGTCTCTGTCACCGTCTCTGTCCCTGGCTCTGTCTCTGCCTCTGTCACCGTCTCTCTCTCTGTCTTGGTCTTTGTCTCTGTCTCTGTCCCTGTCTCGGTCTTTGTCTCTGTCTCTGTCTCTGTCTCTGTCTCTGTCTCTGTCTCTGTCTCTGTCTGAGACTCTGTCTCTGTCTCTGCCTCTGTCGCTGTCTCTCCCTCTGTCTCTGTCACCGTCTCTGTCCCTGGCTCTGTCTCTGTCTCTGTCTCTGTCTCGGTGTTTGTCTCTGTCTCTGTCTCTGTCTCTGTCTCTGTCTCTGTCTCTGTCTGAGACTCTGCCTCTGTCTCTGTCTCTGTCTCTGTCTCTGTCTCGGTCTTTGTCTCCGTCTCTGTCTCCGTTTCTGTCTCTGTTTCTGTCTCTATCTCCGTCTCTGTCTCTGTCTCGGCCTCTGTCTCTGTCTCTGTCTCTGTCTCTGCCTCTGTCGCTGTCTCTCCCTCTGTCTCTGTCACCGTCTCTGTCCCTGGCTCTGTCTCTGCCTCTGTCACCGTCTCTCTCTCTGTCTTGGTCTTTGTCTCTGTCTCTGTCCCTGTCTCGGTCTTTGTCTCTGTCTCTGTCTCTGTCTCTGTCTCTGTCTCTGTCTCTGTCTCTGTCTCTGTCTCTGTCTGAGACTCTGTCTCTGTCTCTGCCTCTGTCGCTGTCTCTCCCTCTGTCTCTGTCACCGTCTCTGTCCCTGGCTCTGTCTCTGTCTCTGTCTCTGTCTCGGTGTTTGTGTCTGTCTCTGTCTCTGTCTCTGTCTCTGTCTCTGTCTGAGACTCTGCCTCTGTCTCTGTCTCTGTCTCTGTCTCTGTCTCTGCCTCTGTCTCCGTCTCTGTCTCTGTCTCGGTCTTTGTCTCCGTCTCTGTCTCCGTTTCTGTCTCTGTTTCTGTCTCTATCTCCGTCTCTGTCTCTGTCTCTGCCTCTGTCTCTGTCTCTGTCGCTGTCTCTCCCTCTGTCTCTGTCACCGTCTCTGTCCCTGGCTCTGTCTCTGTCTCTGTCTCTGCCTCTGTCTCTGTCTCTGTACCTGTCTCTGTCTGAAACACTGCCTCTGTCTCTGTCACCGTCTCTGTCCCTGGCTCTGTCTCTGTCTCTGTCTCTGTCTCTGTCTCTGTCTCTATCTCTGTTCCTGTCTATGTCTGAGCCTCTGCCTCTGTCTCTGTCTCTGTCTCTGTCTCCGTCTCTGTCTCTGTCTCTGTCTCTGTTTCTGTCCTGTCACCGTCTCTGTCCCTGTCTCTGTCTCTGTCTCTGTCTCTGTCTCTGTCTCTCTCTCTGTCTCTGTCTCTGTCTCTGTCTCTGTCTCTGTCTCTGTCTCTGTCTCTGTCTCTGTCTCTCTCTCTGTCTCTGTCTCTGTCTCTGTCTCTGTCTCTGTCTCTGTCTCTGTCTCTGTCTCTGTCTGAGACTCTGCATCTGTCTCTGTCTCTGTCTCTGTCTCTGTCTCTGTCTCTGTCTCTGTCTCTGTCTCTGTCTCTGTCTCTGTCTCTGTCTCTGTCTCTGTCTCTGTCTCTGTCTCTGTCTCTGTCTCTGTCTCTGTCTCTGTCTCTGTCTCTGTCTCTGTCTCTGTCTCTGTCTCTGTCTGAGACTCTGCATCTGTCTCTGTCTCTGTCTCTGTCTCTGTCTCTGTCTCTGTCTCTGTCTCTGTCTCTGTCTCTGTCTCTGTCTCTGTCCCTGTCTCTGTCTCTGTCTCTGTCTCTGTCTCTGTCTCTGTCTCTGTCTCTGCCTCTGTCTCTGTCTCTGTCGCTGTCTCTCCCTCTGTCTCTGTCACCGTCTCTGTCCCTGGCTCTGTCTCTGTCTCTGTCTCTGCCTCTGTCTCTGTCTCTGTACCTGTCTCTGTCTGAAACACTGCCTCTGTCTCTGTCACCGTCTCTGTCCCTGGCTCTGTCTCTGTCTCTGTCTCTGTCTCTGTCTCTGTCTCTATCTCTGTTCCTGTCTATGTCTGAGCCTCTGCCTCTGTCTCTGTCTCTGTCTCTGTCTCCGTCTCTGTCTCTGTCTCTGTCTCTGTTTCTGTCCTGTCACCGTCTCTGTCCCTGTCTCTGTCTCTGTCTCTGTCTCTGTCTCTGTCTCTCTCTCTGTCTCTGTCTCGGTCTCTGTCTCTGTCTCTGTCTCTGTCTCTGTCTCTGTCTCTGTCTCTCTCTCTGTCTCTGCCTCTGTCTCCGTCTCTGTCTCTGTCTCGGTCTTTGTCTCCGTCTCTGTCTCCGTTTCTGTCTCTGTTTCTGTCTCTATCTCCGTCTCTGTCTCTGTCTCTGCCTCTGTCTCTGTCTCTGTCGCTGTCTCTCCCTCTGTCTCTGTCACCGTCTCTGTCCCTGGCTCTGTCTCTGTCTCTGTCTCTGCCTCTGTCTCTGTCTCTGTACCTGTCTCTGTCTGAAACACTGCCTCTGTCTCTGTCACCGTCTCTGTCCCTGGCTCTGTCTCTGTCTCTGTCTCTGTCTCTGTCTCTGTCTCTATCTCTGTTCCTGTCTATGTCTGAGCCTCTGCCTCTGTCTCTGTCTCTGTCTCTGTCTCCGTCTCTGTCTCTGTCTCTGTCTCTGTTTCTGTCCTGTCACCGTCTCTGTCCCTGTCTCTGTCTCTGTCTCTGTCTCTGTCTCTGTCTCTCTCTCTGTCTCTGTCTCTGTCTCTGTCTCTGTCTCTGTCTCTGTCTCTGTCTCTGTCTCTGTCTCTCTCTCTGTCTCTGTCTCTGTCTCTGTCTCTGTCTCTGTCTCTGTCTCTGTCTCTGTCTCTGTCTGAGACTCTGCATCTGTCTCTGTCTCTGTCTCTGTCTCTGTCTCTGTCTCTGTCTCTGTCTCTGTCTCTGTCTCTGTCTCTGTCTCTGTCTCTGTCTCTGTCTCTGTCTCTGTCTCTGTCTCTGTCTCTGTCTCTGTCTCTGTCTCTGTCTCTGTCTCTGTCTCTGTCTCTGTCTCTGTCTCTGTCTCTGTCTCTGTCTGAGACTCTGCATCTGTCTCTGTCTCTGTCTCTGTCTCTGTCTCTGTCTCTGTCTCTGTCTCTGTCTCTGTCTCTGTCTCTGTCTCTGTCCCTGTCTCTGTCTCTGTCTCTGTCTCTGTCTCTGTCTCTGTCTCTGTCTCTGTCTCTGTCTCTGCCTCTGTCTCCGTCTCTGTCTCTGTCTCGGTCTTTGTCTCCGTCTCTGTCTCCGTTTCTGTCTCTGTTTCTGTCTCTATCTCCGTCTCTGTCTCTGTCTCTGTCTCTGTCTCTGTCTCTATCTCTGTCCCTGTCTGTGTCTGAGACTCTGCCTCTGTCTCTGTCTCTGTCTCTGTCTCTGTCTCTGTCTCTGTCTCTGTCTCTGTCTCTGTCTCTGTCTCTGTCTCTGTCTCTGCCTCTCTCTCTGTCTCTGCCTCTGTCGCTGTCTCTCCCTCTGTCTCTGTCACCGTCTCTGTCCCTGGCTCTGTCTCTGTCTCTGTCTCTGTCTCTGTCTCTATCTCTGTACCTATCTCTGTCTGAGACACTGCCTCTGTCTCTGTCTCTGTCTCTGTCTCTGTCTCTGTCTCTGTCTCTGTCTCTGTCTCTGCCTCTGTCTCTGTCTCTGCCTCTGTCGCTGTCTCTCCCTCTGTCTCTGTCACCGTCTCTGTCCCTGGCTCTGTCTCTGCCTCTGTCACCCTCTCTGTCTCTGTCTCGGTCTCCGTCTCTGTGTCTGTCTCTGTCTCTGTCTCGGTCTTTGTCTCTGTCTCTGTCTCTGTCTCTGTCTCTGTCTGAGACTCTGCCTCTGTCTCTGTCTCTGTCTCTGGCTCTGTCTCTGCCTCTGTCACCGTCTCTGTCTCCGTCTCAGTCTTTGTCTCTGCCTCTGTCTCTGTCTCTGTCTCTGTCTCTGTCTCTGTCTCTGTCTCTGTCTCTATCTCTGTCCCTGTCTGTGTCTGAGACTCTGCCTCTGTCTCTGTCTCTGCCTCTGTCTCTGTCTCTGTCTCTGTCTCTGTCTCTGTCTCCGTCTCTGTCTCTGTCTCTGTCTCTGTCTCTGTCTCTGTCTCTGTCTCTGTCTCTGCCTCTGTCTCTGTCTCTGTCTCTGCCCCTGTCACCGTCTCTGTCTCTGTCTCAGTCTTTGTCTCTGCCTCTGCCTCTGTCTCTGTCTCTGTCTCTGTCTCTGTCTCTATCTCTGTCCCTGTCTCTGTCTGAGACTCTGCCTCTGTCTCTGTCTCTGTCCCTGTCTCTGTCTCTGTCTCTATCTCTGTACCTGTCTCTGTCTGAGACTCTGCCTCTGTCTCCGTCTCTGTCTCTGTCTCCGTCTCTGTCTCTGTCTCTGTCTCTGTCTCTGTCCTGTCACCGTCTCTGTCCCTGGCTCTGTCTCTGCCTCTGTCACCGTCTCTGTCTCTGTCTCAGTCTTTGTCTCTGCCTCTGTCTCTGTCTCTGTCTCTGTCTCTGTCTCTGTCTCTATCTCTGTCCCTGTCTGTGTCTGAGACTCTGCCTCTGTCTCTGTCTCTGTCTCTGTCTCTGTCTCTGTCTCTGTCTCTGTCTCTGTCTCTGTCTCTGTCTCTGTCTCTGTCTCTGTCTCTGTC
The DNA here is from genome assembly GCA_945859595.2 of Megachile willughbiella. Taxonomy (NCBI): domain Eukaryota; kingdom Metazoa; phylum Arthropoda; class Insecta; order Hymenoptera; family Megachilidae; genus Megachile; species Megachile willughbiella. The sequence continues at coordinate 192,768 of CAMAOD020000099.1, forward strand.
TCTGTCTCTGTCTCTGTCTCTGTCTCTGTCTCTGTCTCTGTCTCTGTCTCTGTCTCTGTCTCTGTCTCTGTCTCTGTCTCTGTCTCTGTCTCTGTCTCTGTCTCTGTCTCTGTCTCCGTCTCTGTCTCTGTCTCGGTCTTCGTCTCCGTCTCTGTCTCCGTTTCTGCCTCTGTTTCTGTCTCTATCTCCGTCTCTGTCTCTGTCTCTGCCTCTGTCTCTGTCTCTGTCTCTGCCTCTGTCTCTGTCTCTGTCTCTGTCTCTGTCTCTGCCTCTGTCTCTGTCTCTGTCTCTGTCTCTGTCTCTGTCTCTGTCTCTATCTCTGTCCCTGTCTGTGTCTGAGACTCTGCCTCTGTCTCTGTCTCTGTCTCTGTCTCTGTCTCTGTCTCTGTCTCTGTCTCTGTCTCTGTCTCTGTCTCTGTCTCTGTCTCTGTCTCTGTCTCTGTCTCTGCCTCTGTCTCTGTCTCTGCCTCTGTCGCTGTCTCTCCCTCTGTCTCTGTCACCGTCTCTGTCCCTGGCTCTGTCTCTGTCTCTGTCTCTGTCTCTGTCTCTATCTCTGTACCTATCTCTGTCTGAGACACTGCCTCTGTCTCTGTCTCTGTCTCTGTCTCTGTCTCTGTCTCTGTCTCTGTTTCTGTCTCTGTCTCTGCCTCTGTCTCTGTCTCTGCCTCTGTCGCTGTCTCTCCCTCTGTCTCTGTCTCCGTCTCTGTCTCTGTCTCGGTCTTCGTCTCCGTCTCTGTCTCCGTTTCTGTCTCTGTTTCTGTCTCTATCTCCGTCTCTGTCTCTGTCTCTGCCTCTGTCTCTGTCTCTGTCTCTGCCTCTGTCTCTGTCTCTGTCTCTGTCTCTGCCTCTGTCTCTGTCTCTGTCTCTGTCTCTGTCTCTGTCTCTATCTCTGTCCCTGTCTGTGTCTGGGACTCTGCCTCTGTCTCTGTCTCTGTCTCTGTCTCTGTCTCTGTCTCTGTCTCTGTCTCTGTCTCTGTCTCTGTCTCTGTCTCTGCCTCTGTCTCTGTCTCTGCCTCTGTCGCTGTCTCTCCCTCTGTCTCTGTCACCGTCTCTGTCCCTGGCTCTGTCTCTGTCTCTGTCTCTGTCTCTGTCTCTATCTCTGTACCTATCTCTGACTGAGACACTGCCTCTGTCTCTGTCTCTGTCTCTGTCTCTGTTTCTGTCTCTGTCTCTGCCTCTGTCTCTGTCTCTGCCTCTGTCGCTGTCTCTCCCTCTGTCTCTGTCACCGTCTCTGTCCCTGGCTCTGTCTCTGCCTCTGTCACCGTCTCTCTCTCTGTCTTGGTCTTTGTCTCTGTCTCTGTCCCTGTCTCGGTCTTTGTCTCTGTCTCTGTCTCTGTCTCTGTCTCTGTCTCTGTCTCTGTCTCTGTCTGAGACTCTGTCTCTGTCTCTGCCTCTGTCGCTGTCTCTCCCTCTGTCTCTGTCACCGTCTCTGTCCCTGGCTCTGTCTCTGTCTCTGTCTCTGTCTCGGTGTTTGTCTCTGTCTCTGTCTCTGTCTCTGTCTCTGTCTCTGTCTCTGTCTGAGACTCTGCCTCTGTCTCTGTCTCTGTCTCTGTCTCTGTCTCGGTCTTTGTCTGCGTCTCTGTCTCCGTTTCTGTCTCTGTTTCTGTCTCTATCTCCGTCTCTGTCTCTGTCTCGGCCTCTGTCTCTGTCTCTGTCTCTGTCTCTGCCTCTGTCGCTGTCTCTCCCTCTGTCTCTGTCACCGTCTCTGTCCCTGGCTCTGTCTCTGCCTCTGTCACCGTCTCTCTCTCTGTCTTGGTCTTTGTCTCTGTCTCTGTCCCTGTCTCGGTCTTTGTCTCTGTCTCTGTCTCTGTCTCTGTCTCTGTCTCTGTCTCTGTCTCTGTCTCTGTCTCTGTCTGAGACTCTGTCTCTGTCTCTGCCTCTGTCGCTGTCTCTCCCTCTGTCTCTGTCACCGTCTCTGTCCCTGGCTCTGTCTCTGTCTCTGTCTCTGTCTCGGTGTTTGTGTCTGTCTCTGTCTCTGTCTCTGTCTCTGTCTCTGTCTGAGACTCTGCCTCTGTCTCTGTCTCTGTCTCTGTCTCTGTCTCTGCCTCTGTCTCCGTCTCTGTCTCTGTCTCGGTCTTTGTCTCCGTCTCTGTCTCCGTTTCTGTCTCTGTTTCTGTCTCTATCTCCGTCTCTGTCTCTGTCTCTGCCTCTGTCTCTGTCTCTGTCGCTGTCTCTCCCTCTGTCTCTGTCACCGTCTCTGTCCCTGGCTCTGTCTCTGTCTCTGTCTCTGCCTCTGTCTCTGTCTCTGTACCTGTCTCTGTCTGAAACACTGCCTCTGTCTCTGTCACCGTCTCTGTCCCTGGCTCTGTCTCTGTCTCTGTCTCTGTCTCTGTCTCTGTCTCTATCTCTGTTCCTGTCTATGTCTGAGCCTCTGCCTCTGTCTCTGTCTCTGTCTCTGTCTCCGTCTCTGTCTCTGTCTCTGTCTCTGTTTCTGTCCTGTCACCGTCTCTGTCCCTGTCTCTGTCTCTGTCTCTGTCTCTGTCTCTGTCTCTCTCTCTGTCTCTGTCTCTGTCTCTGTCTCTGTCTCTGTCTCTGTCTCTGTCTCTGTCTCTGTCTCTCTCTCTGTCTCTGTCTCTGTCTCTGTCTCTGTCTCTGTCTCTGTCTCTGTCTCTGTCTCTGTCTCTGTCTGAGACTCTGCATCTGTCTCTGTCTCTGTCTCTGTCTCTGTCTCTGTCTCTGTCTCTGTCTCTGTCTCTGTCTCTGTCTCTGTCTCTGTCTCTGTCTCTGTCTCTGTCTCTGTCTCTGTCTCTGTCTCTGTCTCTGTGTCTGTCTCTGTCTCTGTCTCTGTCTCTGTCTCTGTCTCTGTCTCTGTCTCTGTCTCTGTCTGAGACTCTGCATCTGTCTCTGCCTCTGTCTCTGTCTCTGCCTCTGTCGCTGTCTCTCCCTCTGTCTCTGTCACCGTCTCTGTCCCTGGCTCTGTCTCTGCCTCTGTCACCGTCTCTCTCTCTGTCTTGGTCTTTGTCTCTGTCTCTGTCCCTGTCTCGGTCTTTGTCTCTGTCTCTGTCTCTGTCTCTGTCTCTGTCTCTGTCTCTGTCTCTGTCTCTGTCTGAGACTCTGTCTCTGTCTCTGCCTCTGTCGCTGTCTCTCCCTCTGTCTCTGTCACCGTCTCTGTCCCTGGCTCTGTCTCTGTCTCTGTCTCTGTCTCGGTGTTTGTCTCTGTCTCTGTCTCTGTCTCTGTCTCTGTCTCTGTCTCTGTCTGAGACTCTGCCTCTGTCTCTGTCTCTGTCTCTGTCTCTGTCTCGGTCTTTGTCTCCGTCTCTGTCTCCGTTTCTGTCTCTGTTTCTGTCTCTATCTCCGTCTCTGTCTCTGTCTCGGCCTCTGTCTCTGTCTCTGTCTCTGTCTCTGCCTCTGTCGCTGTCTCTCCCTCTGTCTCTGTCACCGTCTCTGTCCCTGGCTCTGTCTCTGCCTCTGTCACCGTCTCTCTCTCTGTCTTGGTCTTTGTCTCTGTCTCTGTCCCTGTTTCGGTCTTTGTCTCTGTCTCTGTCTCTGTCTCTGTCTCTGTCTCTGTCTCTGTCTCTGTCTCTGTCTCTGTCTCTGTCTGAGACTCTGTCTCTGTCTCTGCCTCTGTCGCTGTCTCTCCCTCTGTCTCTGTCACCGTCTCTGTCCCTGGCTCTGTCTCTGTCTCTGTCTCTGTCTCGGTGTTTGTGTCTGTCTCTGTCTCTGTCTCTGTCTCTGTCTCTGTCTGAGACTCTGCCTCTGTCTCTGTCTCTGTCTCTGTCTCTGTCTCTGCCTCTGTCTCCGTCTCTGTCTCTGTCTCGGTCTTTGTCTCCGTCTCTGTCTCCGTTTCTGTCTCTGTTTCTGTCTCTATCTCCGTCTCTGTCTCTGTCTCTGCCTCTGTCTCTGTCTCTGTCGCTGTCTCTCCCTCTGTCTCTGTCACCGTCTCTGTCCCTGGCTCTGTCTCTGTCTCTGTCTCTGCCTCTGTCTCTGTCTCTGTACCTGTCTCTGTCTGAAACACTGCCTCTGTCTCTGTCACCGTCTCTGTCCCTGGCTCTGTCTCTGTCTCTGTCTCTGTCTCTGTCTCTGTCTCTATCTCTGTTCCTGTCTATGTCTGAGCCTCTGCCTCTGTCTCTGTCTCTGTCTCTGTCTCCGTCTCTGTCTCTGTCTCTGTCTCTGTTTCTGTCCTGTCACCGTCTCTGTCCCTGTCTCTGTCTCTGTCTCTGTCTCTGTCTCTGTCTCTCTCTCTGTCTCTGTCTCTGTCTCTGTCTCTGTCTCTGTCTCTGTCTCTGTCTCTGTCTCTGTCTCTCTCTCTGTCTCTGTCTCTGTCTCTGTCTCTGTCTCTGTCTCTGTCTCTGTCTCTGTCTCTGTCTGAGACTCTGCATCTGTCTCTGTCTCTGTCTCTGTCTCTGTCTCTGTCTCTGTCTCTGTCTCTGTCTCTGTCTCTGTCTCTGTCTCTGTCTCTGTCTCTGTCTCTGTCTCTGTCTCTGTCTCTGTCTCTGTCTCTGTCTCTGTCTCTGTCTCTGTCTCTGTCTCTGTCTCTGTCTCTGTCTGAGACTCTGCATCTGTCTCTGTCTCTGTCTCTGTCTCTGTCTCTGTCTCTGTCTCTGTCTCTGTCTCTGTCTCTGTCTCTGTCTCTGTCCCTGTCTCTGTCTCTGTCTCTGTCTCTGTCTCTGTCTCTGTCTCTGTCTCTGTCTCTGTCTCTGCCTCTGTCTCCGTCTCTGTCTCTGTCTCGGTCTTTGTCTCCGTCTCTGTCTCCGTTTCTGTCTCTGTTTCTGTCTCTATCTCCGTCTCTGTCTCTGTCTCTGTCTCTGTCTCTGTCTCTATCTCTGTCCCTGTCTGTGTCTGAGACTCTGCCTCTGTCTCTGTCTCTGTCTCTGTCTCTGTCTCTGTCTCTGTCTCTGTCTCTGTCTCTGTCTCTGTCTCTGTCTCTGTCTCTGCCTCTCTCTCTGTCTCTGCCTCTGTCGCTGTCTCTCCCTCTGTCTCTGTCACCGTCTCTGTCCCTGGCTCTGTCTCCGTCTCTGTCTCTGTCTCTGTCTCTATCTCTGTACCTATCTCTGTCTGAGACACTGCCTCTGTCTCTGTCTCTGTCTCTGTCTCTGTCTATGTCTCTGTTTCTGTCTCTGTCTCTGCCTCTGTCTCTGTCTCTGCCTCTGTCGCTGTCTCTCCCTCTCTCTCTGTCACCGTCTCTGTCCCTGGCTCTGTCTCTGCCTCTGTCACCGTCTCTGTCTCTGTCTCGGTCTTTGTCCCTGTCTCTGTCCCTGTCTCGGTCTTTGTCTCTGTCTCTGTCTCTGTCTCTGTCTCTGTCTCTGTCTCTGTCTCTGTCTCTGTCTCTGCCTCTGTCTGAGACTCTGCATCTGTCTCTGTCTCTGTCTCTGTCTCTGTCTCTGTCTCTGTCTCTGTCTCTGTCTCTGTCTCTGTCACTGTCCCAGTCTCTGTCTCTGTCTCTGTCTCTGTCTCTGTCTCTGTCTCTGTCTCTGTCTCTGCCTCTGTCTCCGTCTCTGTCTCTGTCTCGGTCTTTGTCTCCGTCTCTGTCTCCGTTTCTGTCTCTGTTTCTGTCTCTATCTCCGTCTCTGTCTCTGTCTCTGCCTCTGTCTCTGTCTCTGTCTCTGTCTCTGCCTCTGTCTCTGTCTCTGTCTCTGTCTCTGTCTCTGTCTCTGTCTCTGTCTCTGTCTCTGTCTCTGTCTCTGTCTCTGCCTCTGTCTCTGTCTCTGTCTCTGTCTCTGTCGCTGCCTCTCCCTCTGTCTCTGTCACCGTCTCTGTCCCTGGCTCTGTCTCTGTCTCTGTCTCTGCCTCTGTCTCTGTCTCTGTACCTGTCTCTGTCTGAGACACTGCCTCTGTCTCTGTCACCGTCTCTGTCCCTGGCTCTGTCTCTGTCTCTGTCTCTGTCTCTGTCTCTATCTCTGTTCCTGTCTATGTCTGAGCCTCTGCCTCTGTCTCTGTCTCTGTCTCTGTCTCTGTCTCTGTCTCTGTCTCCGTCTCTGTCTCTGTCTCTGTCTCTGTCTCTGTCCTGTCACCGTCTCTGTCCCTGTCTCTGTCTCTGTCTCTGTCTCTGTCTCTGTCTCTGTCTCTGTCTCTGTCTCTGTCTCTGTCTCTGTCTCTGTCTCTGTCTCTGTCTCTGTCTCTGTCTCTGTCTCTGTCTCTCTCTCTGTCTCTGTCTCTGTCTCTGTCTCTGTCTCTGTCTCTGTCTCTGTCTCTGTCTGAGACTCTGCATCTGTCTCTGTCTCTGTCTCTGACTCTGTCTCTGTCTCTGTCTCTGTCTCTGTCTCTGTCTCTGTCTCTGTCTCTGTCTCTGTCTCTGTCTCTGTCTCTGTCTCTGTCTCTGTCTCTGTCTCTGTCTCTGTCTCTGTCTCTGTCTCTGTCTCTGTCTCTGTCTCTGTCTCTGTCTCTGTCTCTGTCTCTGTCTCTGTCTCTGTCTCTGTCCCTGTCTCTGTCTCTGTCTCTGTCTCTGTCTCTGTCTCTGTCTCTGTCTCTGTCTCTGTCTCTGTCTCTGTCTCTGTCTCTGCCTCTGTCTCCGTCTCTGTCTCTGTCTCGGTCTTTGTCTCCGTCTCTGTCTCCGTTTCTGTCTCTGTTTCTGTCTCTATCTCCGTCTCTGTCTCTGTCTCTGCCTCTGTCTCTGTCTCTGTCTCTGTCTCTGCCTCTGTCTCTGTCTCTGTCTCTGTCTCTGTCTCTGTCTCTGACTCTGTCTCTGTCTCAGTCTCTGTCTCTGTCTCTGTCTCTGCCTCTGTCTCTGTCTCTGTCTCTGTCTCTGTCGCTGTCTCTCCCTCTGTCTCTGTCACCGTCTCTGTCCCTGGCTCTGTCTCTGTCTCTGTCTCCGTCTCTGTCTCTGTCTCTGTCTCTGTCTCTGTCCTGTCACCGTCTCTGTCCCTGTCTCTGTCTCTGTCTCTGTCTCTGTCTCTGTCTCTGTCTCTGTCTCTGTCTCTGTCTCTGTCTCTGTCTCTGTCTCAGTCTCTGTCTCTGTCTCTGTCTCTGCCTCTGTCTCTGTCTCTGTCTCTGTCTCTGTCTCGGTCGCTGTCTCTCCCTCTGTCTCTGTCACCGTCTCTGTCCCTGGCTCTGTCTCTGTCTCTGTCTCTGCCTCTGTCTCAGTCTCTGTACCTGTCTCTGTCTGAGACACTGCCTCTGTCTCTGTCACCGTCTCTGTCCCTGGCTCTGTCTCTGTCTCTGTCTCTGTCTCTATCTCTGTTCCTGTCTATGTCTGAGCCTCTGCCTCTGTCTCTGTCTCTGTCTCTGTCTCTGTCTCTGTCTCTGTCTCTGTCTCTATCTCTGTCCCTGTCTCTGTCTGAGACTCTGCCTCTGTCTCTGTCTCTGTCTCTGTCTCTGCCTCTGTCTCTGTCTCTGTCTCTGTCTCTGTCTCTGTCTCTGTCTCTGTCTGAGACTCTGCATCTGTCTCTGTTTCTGTCTGAGACTCTGCTTCTGTCTCTGTCTCTGTCTCTGTCTCTGTCTCCGTCTCTGTCTCTGTCTCGGTCTTTGTCTCCGTCTCTGTCTCCGTTTCTGTCTCTGTTTCTGTCTCTGTCTCTGTCTCTGTCTCTGTCTCTGTCTCTGTCTCTGTCTCTGTCTCTGTCTCTGTCTCTGTCTCTGTCTCTGTCTCTGTCTCTGTCTCTGTCTCTGTCTCTGTCTCTGTCTCTGTCTCTGTCTCTGTCTCTCTCTCTGTCTCTGTCTCTGTCTCTGTCTCTGTCTCTGTCTCTGTCTCTGTCTCTGTCTCTGTCTGAGACTCTGCATCTGTCTCTGTCTCTGTCTCTGTCTCTGTCTCTGTCTCTGTCTCTGTCTCTGTCTCTGTCTCTGTCTCTGTCTCTGTCTCTGTCTCTGTCTCTGTCTCTTTCTCTGTCTCTGTCTCTGTCTCTGTCTCTGTCTGAGACTCTGCATCTGTCTCTGTCTCTGTCTCTGTCTCTGTCTCTGTCTCTATCTCTGTCTCTGTCTCTGTCTCTGTCTCTGTCTCTGTCTCTGTCCCTGTCTCTGTCTCTGTCTCTGTCTCTGTCTCTGTCTCTGTCTCTGTCTCTGTCTCTGCCTCTGTCTCTGTCTCTGTCTCTGTCTCTGTCTCTGTCTCTGCCTCTGTCTCTGTCTCTGTCTCTGTCTCTGTCTCTGTCGCTGTCTCTCCCTCTGTCTCTGTCACCGTCTCTGTCCCTGGCTCTGTCTCTGTCTCTGTCTCTGCCTCTGTCTCTGTCTCTGTACCTGTCTCTGTCTGAGACACTGCCTCTGTCTCTGTCACCGTCTCTGTCCCTGGCTCTGTCTCTGTCTCTGTCTCTGTCTCTGTCTCTATCTCTGTTCCTGTCTATGTCTGAGCCTCTGCCTCTGTCTCTGTCTCTGTCTCTGTCTCTGTCTCTGTCTCCGTCTCTGTCTCTGTCTCTGTCTCTGTCTCTGTCCTGTCACCGTCTCTGTCCCTGTCTCTGTCTCTGTCTCTGTCTCTGTCTCTGTCTCTGTCTCTGTCTCTGTCTCTGTCTCTGTCTCTGTCTCTGTCTCTGTCTCTGTCTCTCTCTCTGTCTCTGTCTCTGTCTCTGTCTCTGTCTCTGTCTCTGTCTCTGTCTCTGTCTCTGTCTCTGTCTCTGTCTCTGTCTCTGTCTCTGTCTCTATCTCTGTCCCTGTCTCTGTCTGAGACTCTGCCTCTGTCTCTGTCTCTGTCTCTGTCTCTGTCTCTGTCTCTGTCTCTGTCTCTGTCTCTGTCTCTGTCTCTGTCTGAGACTCTGCATCTGTCTCTGTTTCTGTCTGAGACTCTGCTTCTGTCTCTGTCTCTGTCTCTGTCTCTGTCTCTGTCTCCGTCTCTGTCTCTGTCTCGGTCTTTGTCTCCGTCTCTGTCTCCGTTTCTGTTTCTGTTTCTGTCTCTATCTCCGTCTCTGTCTCTGTCTCTGCCTCTGTCTCTGTCTCTGTCTCTGTCTCTGTCTCTGTCTCTGTCTCTGTCTCTGTCTCTGCCTCTGTCTCTGTCTCTGTCTCTGTCGCTGTCTGTCCCTCTGTCTCTGTCACCGTCTCTGTCCCTGGCTCTGTCTCTGTCTCTGTCTCTGCCTCTGTCTCTGTCTCTGTACCTGTCTCTGTCTGAGACACAGCCTCTGTCTCTGTCTCTGTCTCTGTCTCTGTCTCTGTCTCTGTCTCTGTCTCTGTCTCTGTCTCTGTCTCTGTCTCTGTCTCTGTCTCTGTCTCTGTCTCTGTCTCTGTCTCTGTCTCTGTCTCTGTCTCTGTCTCTGTCTCTGTCTCTGTCACTGTCCCAGTCTCTGTCTCTGTCTCTGTCTCTGTCTCTGTCTCTGTCTCTGTCTCTGTCTCTGTCTCTGTCTCTGCCTCTGTCTCCGTCTCTGTCTCTGTCTCGGTCTTTGTCTCCGTCTCTGTCTCCGTTTCTGTCTCTGTTTCTGTCTCTATCTCCGTCTCTGTCTCTGTCTCTGCCTCTGTCTCTGTCTCTGTCTCTGTCTCTGCCTCTGTCTCTGTCTCTGTCTCTGTCTCTGTCTCTGTCTCTGTCTCTGTCTCTGTCTCTGTCTCTGTCTCTGCCTCTGTCTCTGTCTCTGTCTCTGTCTCTGTCGCTGCCTCTCCCTCTGTCTCTGTCACCGTCTCTGTCTCTGTCTCTGTCTCTGTCTCTGTCTCTGTCTCTGTCTCTGTCTCTGTCTCTGTCTCTGTCTCTGTCTCTGTCTCTGTCTCTGTCTCTGTCTCTGTCTCTGTCTCTGTCTCTGTCTCTGTCTCTGTCTCTGTCTCTGTCACTGTCCCAGTCTCTGTCTCTGTCTCTGTCTCTGTCTCTGTCTCTGTCTCTGTCTCTGTCTCTGCCTCTGTCTCCGTCTCTGTCTCTGTCTCGGTCTTTGTCTCCGTCTCTGTCTCCGTTTCTGTC